>JARVZY010007433.1:0-23286 GCA_030686995.1 Artemisia argyi | reverse complement strand
ATTTTTCGACCGGAACGGTTCAACCGGGTTTCAAAACATTATGTTGACATGAGCTTAAGTATCAAAGTCAATAAGTCAACAAAGTCAATAAGTCAATAAGTCAACAAAGTCAATAAGTCAACACATTTAATCCCTAAATCTTCAAACTTTTATTAGAGGTGGCAAAACGGGCGGGCACGGGCTAAAATGGCACGGGTTAAAACGGGCACGGGCTAAACGGACAAATTATAAATCGGGCCAAACGGGCACGGGCTAAAACGAGCAAATTATAATTCAACTGTTAAAAACATTCGGAACAGTCCTAAAAACCCCTTTAATTCATCTTGTAAAAAAAGATCAAGTATCTAAGTCTTAACTATATTTAATTATTTTTTCTTAAAAAAAAAATATATATATATATATATATATATATATACTTATATAGAGTATTAAATGAATAAAAATGCAACTAATTAAATATATCTATCAATTAATTAGAGTATTAAATAATTATGCATAAAATAGTTAATATATGAGATAAATTAAAATTAAAATAGTTGGAATGTTTTTTAGTTACCAGTGACAAGTGAATTGGTCGGAAAAAAAATGAGAGTAATTGCTTGAAAGTTGAATTGTGTGATTCGAAAGCCCATCTAATAATATCTGTTTTTATCTTTTGCCTGTAAGAGCCCATCAAATAAATGCAAAGGGGCAAAAAACGCCCCAAACTTTTAAAAAAGTGTCAAAAATCGCCCAAAAATTACAAATTGGGCAAGATTTGCCACCCCTAACTTTTATTATTTCATTTATAACCCATAAACTTTCTTTTATCACTAAACGATCTTTCGTTATAAAATCCCGTTGCTATGCACGGGTATTCGTCTAGTATGTATTAAATGTGTTCTTTTTGGCCAGGGTTGCAATTTCTTCAGACCAAACATCTTTTTGGGACAGATTTCTCTAGCCCCAATCTATACTACTATATAATGCATTTAGGACTATTCTATAATTAGAAAGGCTTAAAATTCAGAGTTTTTTCAAATTAATTTGTTAGGAAGCAAGTTGGTTAGGAAGCGGTTGGTTGTTCAAATTAAATTATTTGGCTTAACCATCTCTAATATCTCTACTTATAAAGTATGAAAACAACTAAACGTGTAACCAAATAATGCAAAATATAATCATATGGTACCCGCCGCCGCATTGCGCGGGTACCGTTCTAGTAGTTTTAGTATACATGAGTAATAAAATAGTTTCATTTTTTATTTTTTTATTTATTTTTTTTTAGAAAGCCTTAAAATTTAGAGTTTTTTCGAAATTAATTTGTTAGGAAGCAAGTTAGTAAAAAAGCGGTTGGTTGTTCAAACTAAAATTATTTGGCTTAACCATCTCTAATATATCTACTTATAAAACATGAAAACAACTAAACATGTAACCAAATATTGCAAAATATAATCACACGGTACCCGCCGCCGCATTGCGCGGGTACCGTTCTAGTAGTTTTATACATGAGTAATAATAATAATAATAATAATTAAAAAAAAAATCATGAAACTATTTTATTACTGATGTCCCGTTCTAGTAGTTTTAGTATACATGAGTAATAAAATAGTAGTTTTGGCATACATATACATATATTTAAACCTTATAGTCAACGGTGCCGTTTTTGTCCCGTTTTTGGCACCACAATGCACCACAATTTTCCCGCCAAAAGATGGCCCGGTGGTTGCTAGCCCATGTTCCGTTTTTTTGGCACAAAGGCCCGTTTTTCTTATGGCCCAATAGGTTTGCATACATGTAGAATACAAATACAAAAATGTTTATATACATTTTATATACATTGATCGTACATACGTGGCTAAAAAAGGAGCCCTTATCCTCATTGTTAGGTGTACTATGTAGAATTTTTGTGGATATAAGGTTTGTTCAAGTACAAAACACATGTGAGGTTAGTACATTGCACGTGTGATTGTGAGTTCAGGTACAAAGAGAAGCTTCTCAAGTGTCTTCTTTTGCATTATCATCACTAAAACCATCAAAACCTACTATACCCAGATCTGCTTAAAAAAATCTGTCAAAAAAAAGTGAAAAAAAGGAACAAAATGCAGCAGCAAGGTATCTTGGAGGTTTGTATCATGTTTTCTGTAACCCATGCATGCTGATTTTGTTGTTTACTTTGATCTTTTGTGGTTTGCAGCAATGTTTATTTCTCAGTTTTAACACATGCATGTACACTTAATGTATATATGATGCTATCAAATATAAGCATGTATGATCTATATGCACTTTATGATGCCTTTGTTATCTTAGATCTGTGTATAATCAGTTATTCTTACATTCCCATAATATGAAGACTAAAAGAAGTGCCATACGTAGGGTTAATTCTGTTACTTCTTTAGGATCTACAAATACTAGTGATTTTAGTCACAAGCAAAAAACTTATAATATAGATCTAGAATCAGAGAGTCTGCCAGCTAATGTAGATGATATAGGCAGATGTTTAGATTCAATTACGGCCAATCCATGTGGTTCGTGCCATGCAACCAGTGATATTTGCGATGGTAACAGTTGTATGCAACATAACACTCCACGAAAGCGTACAGAATGCAATACCTTGGGTGTAGATTGTAAATGGACTGAGAATACACCCATGTTGTCGGATGAGGTATTTCAAAATGTGGTGCCTGTCACCAATGGGAAAGGCTTGATAAGTAATGCAGTGACAAAACATGAGAACCCATCAGGGTGCATAGGACATAATACCTTAGCTGTGGAGACTGAAGCCGCTCAGCCGACTATAGTGCCTCTCACCAATGATGGATGCTTCGCAACGTGTGCACCTAACCTTGAACGTTATGAAAGTGATGTCCTGCACGATGTATCTGCAAACATAACAAGTAAGTATCATATTTTTTGCCATTACTTATGTGTCTTCTAATATTACAGTATTTTAGGATACTTACACTTTACAACTGATTTGTCTTACTTTATTTCAGATGTATTTAGCTTTGTGCAAGCACATGACGCAAATGAACCACCTTTAGATGTCCAAACTTTGAGTTATCGACAGCCTTCTAATATTACAGTATTTCTAATCAAGAACAACCGTTTGCACAGACACATGCGAGCGCGTCTTTTCCAAAGATCAGCAAACGCCCCGAATTGCTATGTAATTTACGTTACTTCTCCTCATTCATTATTTTCTATATTACTCTATGAATTCATAATGATGTTGTTCTCTTTCTTACAGGTTCTGAAGATTTCTGTATGATGGATGACACCTGCCAAGCACTTGGACCTGACCAACATTCAGATCATACCGATCACTTAAGTTTAAGGTCCAGTATAGATGGTGATGTGTTACCTTTAACGTCTGACATAGATATTCCTATTCCTTCACAAACTGAAAGGCCTCGCATCCACCGTAGATTAGCAGCTATTGAAAATGTTAACCGACAAACAGCTACCAAACGGCGACGCTCTCAAGGTTATTTCATTCCCTGTGAAACACAAAGAGGAACAAATAAATGAAAAAATGCATATATATATATATATATATATATATATATATATATATACTAATTAAAAAACATAAAGGCAACTACCTACTAACCACAAGTTATTTGGTCTATTCCAATTACACTCCCTTCTTCTTCCAAGAGAGGGCAACGCCGATCCGAATCACAAAAAAGGCCTAGAGAATCTCTATAGGGTATGTTAGAATCGGTAATTCTGCAGTTAAAATATTTCCCAGTTGCCCTTTCAATAAATTCAGAACAATATTATGTTTCTTTCTTACAGGTCGTCAACATTTACCTCTGAGGTCCAATGTAGATAATGGTGTCTCACCTTTGACGTCCAGCATAGATGTTCTTGTTCCTTCACCAAGCGAAAGGCCTTGAACCCGCTGTAGATTAACAGCTAATGAAAATCTTGAACAGCCTTCTTACGGCATAAGGCAGCGTCGTTGCAGGTCACAGAACACGCGCTCAGGATCTATACAAGGTATGCTATGATGTACAGTTCTACAATAAAAATCTCTGTCAATTACCTTTTTACTAAATTCATAGCACTGTTCTGTTTGTTTGTTACAGGTACTCAGCATTTACCTCTGAGGTCCGGTATAGATATTGGTGGTGCTTCATCGAGTGAACCGCCTCAGAACACCTTTCAGTTACCAACTCCTGAAAGTCTTAACCAACAAACGCCTAACCAGCAACAACGACCTCAAGATTTTCTCACTTCCTGCACAACAAAAAAAAATTACAAATATAAATATATATATACTTATATGTACTAACAGAAAATAAAATATAACAAGCAGTTATTTACCACTTTTTCTTTTGTCTATTCCAGTTACAATTCGTTAGTTCAAGCAGAGACCAAAATCGATGCAGCCCGCACACAAGGGGTAACAGGCCTAGGAGATCTCAACAAGGTATCTTACAATCTACGGTTCTACAGGTTCATATGTAAAATAAAATAGGCTCTCTTACCTTAATAAGGAATCTTTTATAGTTTTGACGTTTTAAAATTTCTATTACAATACAGGCCCTCCAGATACATACTTGCACATGGGACAATGTAACCAGATCTGCCATCACTGCAATGAACGATTCTGGTATGATGAAAGGGTTCGTTATTATACCAGAAACCGTATAGAGTACCATAAATGCTGTAATGGTGGAAAGGTGAAGTTGGATGCACGCAGTGAATATCAACAATATATCAAGGAACTTTTCACAGAACCACACTTCATGGAGAATATCCGTGCATACAATCAGATGTTTGCGATGACATCATTGGGTGCGGAAATAGACACTTCTATAAACATGGGCCGAGGTCCTTATGTATTTAAAATCTTCGGTCAAATTTACCATTGCATAAGAAGCATGTGTCCAAAAGAAAATGAACGTCCACAGTTTTTTCAGTTGTATATCTACGACACAGAAAATGAAGTTATAAATCGGTTAGAAAATTTTCAAAGATCTGGCCATGGTCTACGGGCAGATATTGTAGAAAACTTGATTGCCATTCTAGACGAGCACAATGAATTGGTGCAGCTATTTAGAACAGCAAGGAATAAAATGGAAGAGGCTAATATACCACAGTTCAAGGCGCGCTTATTTGGTGTTGTCGGTTCAAGGCAACATGAATTTCCTACCGGTGATTCAATTGGCGCAATTGTCTTTGAAGGTGGCCCAGATGTGCAGACTGACTTTGATGTTGTCATTGAACAGCATAATCGTCGGCTGAAGCGAGTTAACAAACTAAATGCTTCTTATGTGTCATTGCAGTTCCCGCTGATCTTTATCTTTGGCGAAGATGGGTACCATTTAGGCCGTGTATTTTTAAGCACAGGTTCATCGGATGACCCGCCCAAAAATATGACATTGCAAAAATACTATTCATACGAATTGCACGACCGATCCAATGAATACACCCTGATCACAAGAAGTGGTAGGCTTTTCCAGCAGTACGTTGTTACCGCATACTGCAGCGTAGAGCAATCACGTATTGACTATATAAGAGCCATCAAAACGATATTCGCAATGACTACATGGCAGGGTTATACGATGCTATATCGCGTGTAGATAGAGACGGTTCGGACGTGTGATCAAGGATAATACTTCCTTCATCTTTTACAGGCGGCCCACGGTACATGTATAGCCACTACTTAGATGCATTGGCTATATGCCGTGTGCACGGGAACCCATCATTCTTTATCACGTTTACATGCAACGTCAACTGGCCTGAAATTGCAGAATATATGCAAGACTTTCCGCATGTGACAGTTGCTGATAGGCCTGATGTTGTCGATCGTGTCTTTGAAAGAAAAATACATGATTTAGTTACCTTCTTACGAGAATCAAAACCTTTTGGCCCCATGGAAGCAGGTAATATTTAACTTATGTATGCTACTGTTTCCTATCAAAATTTGGTACTTCTTTTGTGCCTAACACTGTTTAACATTGCTCTGCAGTTTTGTATACAGTCGAGTTCCAAAAACGAGGGTTGCCACATTGTCATTTACTGTTACGGGTCAAAGAAAGCCACCGTGTGCAAGTACATGGAGATGTCGACATATATGTTTTAGCGGAACTTCCAGATCCATCAGTCGATCCTTAAGGCTTTAGAGTAATTACAGAGTTTATGATGCATGGGCCTTGCGGGCTGGTAAATACATCAGCACCGTGTATGCGCGACAGTGAAGAGTGCACTAAGAATTTTCCTAAGCCTTTTTGTCCTGCAACATTTATTGACGCGAAAGGCTATGTACATTATCGCAGGAGAGATTCAGGAATAATAACAGTTAAACAGAATGTTGAGCTTGATAACGGATACGTTTTTCCACTAATCGGTCCTCATGCATGCGATTCTACGCACATATCAATTTCGAATATTGTGAATGGTCAATGCTTATAAAATATCTCTTTAAATATATTTCTAAAGGCACCGACCGGATAGTAAGTCATATTACAAGGTCGTTGGGAAATACAGGCGCCAGCACAAGCCAACAAACACTGCACGTTGATGAGATCACAAATTATCAAGATGCAAGATACATTGGCCCGCACGAAGCATGTTGGAAGATACTTGGGTTTTCCATACATAGCAAAGATCCACCGTTTCAGATACTTGCAGTCCACCTTGAAAACATGCAGCGAGTCACTTTTAGAAGTCGAGAGCAATTGCATTCTGTTGTCGAGAATGAGCGAAACAAAAGAACAACACTCACTGAATGGTTCAGATACAATACACACAACACGGACGGACACCATCTGACATATTTAAACTTTCCGAAAGTGTTTACATGGTATAAAGATGGGAGATATTAGCAACGGAGGCGGCACATTACCAGCTCAGCTATCGGTCGTTTGACGTATATACATCCCACCGCTGGCGATGCCTTCTACTTACGACTTCTGCTCTGTCATCAAAAAGGTAGAAAGCTGTTCCAGCATGTAAGTGCAGTTGATAGAGTAGACTATCCTACGTACAGAGCAGCGTGTGAAGCGATGGGCCTGTTAGGCGGCGATCAGGAATGAAACATTGCCTTGCAAGAAGCTACATTTTCAGCCACTCCAACTCAGATGAGGAATCTTTTTTGCCAAATGCTCATCTTTTGTGAGGTTTCCAACCCCGCTAACCTGCTACGGTCGCAGGCCGATTCCATGTCAGAAGACATTCTTTTGATCCTTTCAGAAGTATTACACATACCAAACCTTCAGGTTAGTCCAGAAGACTTAGAAGGCGGTCTTATGTATGAGCTCCATGCAATTCTCAGTTTCTATGGAAAATCAGTAAGGGATTTCGGGTTTGAACTTCCTCCAGCTCACTTACTAGAAATTCTGAATAACAGAGCGATAATGTGTAACAATTCACATTTTCTGGATAACTTCTATTCCCGGAAAATTCACTATTCACTTTTACTATTCATGTTACTATTCATTTCTTTCCGAAATTTTCCCGAAAGTTGATTTTTATTTGATATTCTCAAGTGATAAATCATTTCCATGGCAAATTAAATGTTTGACATTCGTCAGATCATTTTCGTGAAAGTTATTAAGGAATTACACGTTTTAGGGTAAAACGTCATTCAGAAATTCTACGCACAACGAAATTCGATCCCGTCAGGTGACCCCACATCGGAAAAATGTTTGACACGCTCATGATTTATTTGAGAATTAATCGTGACTGAGAAAAACATGACCAAAAACTTCCCGACAGGTCACCCAAGCCTGTACTAATCTCGCATGAGCACGCTTAACCATTTGGGCGATTAACCGTTAGACCACAAAACGCGTTTCTAAGACTATTTAAGTTTTCAACTTATTAGAAAAAGTCAACATATTCTTTCCCTCCTCCATTGACCAAAAATCATCCCTTGATGATATAAGTCATTTCGTGATTTTTAGGCTTACGGTTTGATGTCTAAAAGACATTTAATACCAACCGACACTAGACTGAGCCCAGTCTAGACATTATAAGTCATTTTAAATCATTTTTATCACATTAGAAAAGTAACATTTTACTTTTCTCAATTTTACGCAATATTCAGCGTTTTACGCGAATTACGCGTTTTAGACCCGTGTTTCCAGTTTTTAGCAGGGTTTTAGCACCCGATAGATCCTACCACTCATTTTATATTTTATTATGGACTATATGGACATGTTTAACCATTCTTCCAAGTTCCATAATTTTACGACACCCGGTTTTACGTTTTGAGGCTTAATCATTTACGATTGGCATTTCCCGGAGTCAAAACTAACCAAGTATCTTGGATAATACCAAGAAAAGTCCACACCCTTGCTCTCCAAGCTTACAAACCGACCTAGGAGGGGGGGAGTCATCCCATGTGGCTTCATCTCATGAAATTACCCCTAGATCATCTCTAAATTACAACTTGGTCACCAAGTTTTGGTAATTTCCTACTAGTTTCCTAACCTCCTCATTTGGACTATAAATACCCCCTTCCTCCCCTCATTTAAACGCCACCCTTCACCCTCCCCATCTTCTCATCCTTAGCTCATTCTCTTCCAAGTATCATGCAAGATTCAAGTACAAGTTCAAGGTTGAAACCCTAGTTTCTTTTAGATAATCAAAACTCTTCCAATCCCTAATATACTTGGTGATTTCTCTTGAGTTTGAATCCACTCAAGTCACCTCAACCTTCATCATCCATCTTTCAAGATTACAAGGGTAGAAAGATTGCATGAAGTGAAGTGGGTTGAAGCAAGTCTATCAATGTCCTATCCTTACATGTTAACTTCCTTTCATCTTTGAAAGCCAAAAGTTGTGAGCCAAACCCTAACTTGATTCTTGTTAAATAATCATATTCATGTTATTTACATATTATTTGTGCTATATTATGTCTTGTATTCATGTCCATGATGTATAAAAGTGAAATAAATAACGATTTTGTTTTCTAACTATGAGTTGTGGATTTACGAGTTAAAGTGTCCTGGCTCCTCGAACGCTTACTAACATGACTTCTGAATTATGTCGGCCCGAACGGTAGTAAACGATATATAAGACATACATGTTTCATGAATCATTACTTTCAAAGACTTACAATATACATCATACCACATCATGGACTAAATGCAAGATATATATATAGGCACTACTTCATATTCTTTACTCCGATCCTAAGTCGCGACATTCTATTATAGGTTGCTCGTAGAAACCTTCACGATTCGACCGTTACATTCATTACTTGCTATCTTACTTAAGGTGAGTTCATAGCCCCACTTTCGATTACTTAATTGTTTTACAAACCCTTGGGGGAAATACATGCTATTTATAACCGAGCACAATGTTTTTAAATTGTATGCTTACCTGATTGTTTTATTATCACTAAGTACCAGCCTTGCTAAACCGATATCCTTGATTATGAACCATTTAATCACTAGCAATAGTGAGCGCGAATATTATTAATAGGCCTATTGGGATTGACGAATCCCATTTGTATTGACTAAGTTCAAACAAATGCAATAATATTTGAGATTTAGGTATGTTAGCAAAGTACCTACCGGGATAAATCTGCCGATCGATATTGGTACACGTTAACGTTATGGTGTCATAAGCTTAGTGTATAATACATGTTCCGGGCGTATAATAACGTAGCCTACCTGTTTTGTTTTCCAAACATTGGTGTGAGCCTATAACTCACACTACCAACATATTGTGTTCAATCGATTTAACAAACTCTATGAATATCACTCAACCTTTGTGTTGACCTCTCAAGCATGTATTTCAGGTTCATGACGATCAAGGATGGCACGGAAGGACACGGATACTCAAGAGGGCTATAAATTTTATTATCATTCAAAACTCATTTATTATACATTGTAAACATGGAACCAATTGGGACCTCATTTTGTAATCTCTGATATTTATATAATTTGAATGATAAACCTTTTCAAAACGACTCAATTGGAGTTCGTTTTCTATCATTGTGACTATTGTGCCGTCGAGTAACACCCAGTTCGAATTCCGCTGCATCCATGAATTGGGGGTGTTACAGATTGGTACCAGAGCCATGGTTATAGAGAAACGGGTCTAATTGAGACCTAAACTATAACCGCAATTACAAGCAAAAACATTTTATAGCCTTCCACTCTCCGTGTCTTCCATCCTCCAGACGATTATGGACTTAGTAAGCATGTTATGCTTCACAAACATATTAGTATATTCATATATACCCATTTTGAGCATTTCCCCGTAAGCATTAGTATATTGATATATAAACTCGGTTTATTTTCAATCATTTATCTAAACAATGGACTAAACATATCTACGTATGCCTATTCTAGGGCATTTCGACACAATCACATTCTCCCAATCATGTTCCTACTCCAATATTTTATGTCCAAGACATTGTGAGATACAATGGTCTCATTCATTTCCAAGACATTGTGAGATACAATGGTCTCATTCATTTTCCAAGACATTGTGAAATACAATGGTCTCATTCATTTTCCAATACATTGTGAGATACAATGGTCTCATTCATTTTCCAAGACATTGTATGATACAATGGTCTTAATCATTTCTCAAATGTTTTGAGTCACACAATGACCTAACCTACTTCCCAGACATTGTGAATTGCACAATGGTCTAACCTACTTCCGAGACATTGTGTTTTGCGTAATGGTCTCTAGAATCATTCCATCACATCATCAATATCATTTCATATGATATCAAAAAGCCATCACAATCTATCGATTTCCAAATAAAAATATGAGATTTCTAAAGGACAAACAAATCCATCACCTACAAAAGCTGAAGTTCAGCCCTACATTCATCAAAGTTTTCTTATGAAACCTTCATTATTAAAAGTTCATGATCCTGGCCAAGTATGTTCTATTTTAGAACTACTTAAAAACTTCCTTTCCATACGTACCTACCCTTACTATCTTCTATGCAATGGAATATGAAAACATACGTTACAAGTCTTGTATGGACGGGACTTGCAACTTAAGGTTTGACATCGCCTTTGTTTAGTGAACAGTTCCCAAAACCAACGGACATATCACAAGTATACCTAATTTAGGTATTTGAAAATTTTATCGAACCTTGGCTAAATATAGACTAGTCACCTATATTTAACCTTGGGACAGTGGAATATAGTCTGACTAACTATATTCGACTTAAAATTTTCCAATACTGAGAATAGTTGTACTAGGGTTATGTTTAGGTTGATTTCCTACATGAACTCGATAAACCACCAGAATACATTAAAACAATCTAGAGACACGATAGTGCCTTACCACTCAGCAAGATCTTAACACCTTATTTGTATGATCTAAATTCATTCTTGAAAATTTTCATTTATGAGATAATCCGAATTACTATCTTGGGATAGTTACCAATTCTTCTCTTTATCCTGTAGAAGTACTATCCTGTTTAGGTCCTAAGGATACCATTCCATCATAAACCTTTAAAATCTCTTAAGATTTTTAAAGCAAACTCAACATCTATACCTAAGAGTATTAATGTTAAGCATACACTAAGCACTTTTGTTCATCAACATATCACAACATTACCTTCACAACCGTGGCAAACACAAGCTCATTAACAGATCTTGATGCACTTTTAAAGCTCAAATCATCCTTAGTTACACCACAAGTACCCTCACCAGCTTTACAAGATTGAATATTCATCTTGTTCTTTTGGAACACCAGTATCATGTCGTAATACCCTACCTTGTAACTCACCGACTAAGTATGAATGTTGTGTAGGATGATTTATAATTATTTGAATGGATTGGGATGCCTTTTCATTTAAATAAAGACATTGTAAATCACTAAACCATAAGTTTATATTTCCTTATTTACATTGTTTGGGATGCCTCTCTATGTAAATAAAGAATTATAAACAAGTGGGCTTATTTGTATCCGAAATAACATAAGTATGAAGTCAATAAACACTAGGTACAACAACCGATTACCTACTAGGCTATGATTTCAATTACTATCTCAATTCCTATTAATAATCGACTGCTATATCAATTTCCTTTGATATTCGACTATTACCATACCTTTCCTACATAAAAGTAAGCCTCATGCTACACCATACACTGAAATGACAAATCAAATTACATCACCGGTAATCCCAGACTTTAGTCCTCATAAGTAACCACACCTGTTCATCGACACACGACGCAGACCCCTAAAATTCCATGTCGGAGACAGGGTTATGCTAAAGGTATCGCCTTGGAAAGGCTTGATACGATTCGGTAAACGAGGAAAACTAAACCCAAGATACATCGGACCATTCAAAATCCTAGCCAGGGTTGGCCATGTGGCGTACAGACTTGAATTTCCATTAGAACTCAGTAGTGTACACCCCACTTTCCATGTATCTAACCTAAAGAAATGCTTGTCAGATGAATCACTCGTGATTCCACTCGATGAAATTCAACTCAATAACGATCTTCAATTTATTGAGGAACCCGTAGAAATCATGGACCGAGAGGTCAAACAACTCAAGCAAAGCCGTATTCCAATTGTCAAAGTTCGTTGGAACTCACGACGTGGTCCTGAATACACATGGGAACGAGAGGACCAGATACGAAAGAAATACCCACATCTTTTTACCAACAAAGTTTCTACTCCCAACACAAATTGATCTCCGGGACGGAGCTCTCATATGGGGTGGAGACTGTAACAATTCACATTTTCTGGATAACTTCTATTCCCGGAAAATTCACTATTCACTTTTACTATTCATGTTACTATTCATTTTTACTATTCATTTCTTTCCGAAATTTTCCCGAAAGTTGATTTTTATTTGATATTCTCAAGTGATAAATCATTTCCATGGCAAATTAAATGTTTGACATTCGTCAGATCATTTTCGTGAAAGTTATTAAGGAATTACACGTTTTAGGGTAAAACGTCATTCAGAAATTCTACGCACAACGAAATTCGATCCCGTCAGGTGACCCCACATCGGAAAAATGTTTGACACGCTCATGATTTATTTGAGAATTAATCGTGACTGAGAAAAACATGACCAAAAACTTCCCGACAGGTCACCCAAGCCTGTACTAATCTCGCATGAGCACGCTTAACCATTTGGGCGATTAACCGTTAGACCACAAAACGCGTTTCTAAGACTATTTAAGTTTTCAACTTATTAGAAAAAGTCAACATATTCTTTCCCTCCTCCATTGACCAAAAATCATCCCTTGATGATATAAGTCATTTCGTGATTTTTAGGCTTACGGTTTGATGTCTAAAAGACATTTAATACCAACCGACACTAGACTGATCCCAGTCTAGACATTATAAGTCATTTTAAATCATTTTTATCACATTAGAAAAGTAACATTTTACTTTTCTCAATTTTACGCAATATTCAGCGTTTTACGCGAATTACGCGTTTTAGACCCGTGTTTCCAGTTTTTAGCAGGGTTTTAGCACCCGATAGATCCTACCACTCATTTTATATTTTATTATGGACTATATGGACATTTTTAACCATTCTTCCAAGTTCCATAATTTTACGACACCCGGTTTTACGTTTTGAGGCTTAATCATTTACGATTGGCATTTCCCGGAGTCAAAACTAACCAAGTATCTTGGATAATACCAAGAAAAGTCCACACCCTTGCTCTCCAAGCTTACAAACCGACCTAGGAGGGGGGGAGTCATCCCATGTGGCTTCATCTCATGAAATTACCCCTAGATCATCTCTAAATTACAACTTGGTCACCAAGTTTTGGTAATTTCCTACTAGTTTCCTAACCTCCTCATTTGGACTATAAATACCCCCTTCCTCCCCTCATTTAAACGCCACCCTTCACCCTCCCCATCTTCTCATCCTTAGCTCATTCTCTTCCAAGTATCATGCAAGATTCAAGTACAAGTTCAAGGTTGAAACCCTAGTTTCTTTTAGATAATCAAAACTCTTCCAATCCCTAATATACTTGGTGATTTCTCTTGAGTTTGAATCCACTCAAGTCACCTCAACCTTCATCATCCATCTTTCAAGATTACAAGGGTAGAAAGATTGCATGAAGTGAAGTGGGTTGAAGCAAGTCTATCAATGTCCTATCCTTACATGTTAACTTCCTTTCATCTTTGAAAGCCAAAAGTTGTGAGCCAAACCCTAACTTGATTCTTGTTAAATAATCATATTCATGTTATTTACATATTATTTGTGCTATATTATGTCTTGTATTCATGTCCATGATGTATAAAAGTGAAATAAATAACGATTTTGTTTTCTAACTATGAGTTGTGGATTTACGAGTTAAAGTGTCCTGGCTCCTCGAACGCTTACTAACATGACTTCTGAATTATGTCGGCCCGAACGGTAGTAAACGATATATAAGACATACATGTTTCATGAATCATTACTTTCAAAGACTTACAATATACATCATACCACATCATGGACTAAATGCAAGATATATATATAGGCACTACTTCATATTCTTTACTCCGATCCTAAGTCGCGACATTCTATTATAGGTTGCTCGTAGAAACCTTCACGATTCGACCGTTACATTCATTACTTGCTATCTTACTTAAGGTGAGTTCATAGCCCCACTTTCGATTACTTAATTGTTTTACAAACCCTTGGGGGAAATACATGCTATTTATAACCGAGCACAATGTTTTTAAATTGTATGCTTACCTGATTGTTTTATTATCACTAAGTACCAGCCTTGCTAAACCGATATCCTTGATTATGAACCATTTAATCACTAGCAATAGTGAGCGCGAATATTATTAATAGGCCTATTGGGATTGACGAATCCCATTTGTATTGACTAAGTTCAAACAAATGCAATAATATTTGAGATTTAGGTATGTTAGCAAAGTACCTACCGGGATAAATCTGCCGATCGATATTGGTACACGTTAACGTTATGGTGTCATAAGCTTAGTGTATAATACATGTTCCGGGCGTATAATAACGTAGCCTACCTGTTTTGTTTTCCAAACATTGGTGTGAGCCTATAACTCACACTACCAACATATTGTGTTCAATCGATTTAACAAACTCTATGAATATCACTCAACCTTTGTGTTGACCTCTCAAGCATGTATTTCAGGTTCATGACGATCAAGGATGGCACGGAAGGACACGGATACTCAAGAGGGCTATAAATTTTATTATCATTCAAAACTCATTTATTATACATTGTAAACATGGAACCAATTGGGACCTCATTTTGTAATCTCTGATATTTATATAATTTGAATGATAAACCTTTTCAAAACGACTCAATTGGAGTTCGTTTTCTATCATTGTGACTATTGTGCCGTCGAGTAACACCCAGTTCGAATTCCGCTGCATCCATGAATTGGGGGTGTTGCATAATGCAAGAAAAGTCCTACAACCGTGAACTGTTATGAAGCAAAAGTGAAAGATTAGTGAGGCAGTTAAATACCGAGCAACGGGTTATCTTTGACCAAGTGACACAGGAAGTTAACAATCGTCAGCAGAAACTGATATTTGTTTATGGCCATGGAGGGACAAGAAAGACTTTTATTTGGAGGACTATAATTTCTACGTTGAGATCAGATGGAAAAATTGTTCTGGCAGTCGCTTCTTCAGGTATAGCTGCATTATTACTTCCAGCAGGCCAGACAGCTCATTCAAGATTCAAGATACCTCTTGATTTAACGGACGAGTCGGTGTACAGCATAAAAAAACGCAGGTGGCGGAATTACTTAAGCAAACCGATCTTATCATCTGGGACGAGGCTCCTATGAATGATCGTAGATGCTTTGAAGCACTCGATTGGACATTTTGGGACATAATGAATACACCAGAATGTTTGTTTGGCAAAAAAACGGTGATATTGGGTGGAGATTTCAGACAGACACTCCCCGTTAAGAAAAATGCTACAAAGCAAGAAATGTGGCTTCTTCAAAACGTTATCATACCTGTGGCCACATTTCACAATAGTTAGGCTTCAACAGAACATGCGCTTGCAGCGACCGGGCCTCTCAAGTATAGAATACGAAGCAAATGCCACATTTTCTAAATGGTTACTCGAAGTTGGGAACGGTACTATCGTTGAACAAGAAGAAAATGACCCAACAGATTCAGCTTGGATACAGATATACCAGATAGATATTGTATTCCCAAGAGCGACACAGCTATTCAAGAACTCATCGATTTCATACATGATGAGCAAACATTACAAGCACCAACTACAGCACTCTTACAAGAAAAAGCTATAGTGTGTCCTAAAAACGAAACTGTATATGCTATAAATTCTACGGTGTTGGATATGTTAGAAGGAGACACATATACTTTTACAAGCATCGATGAGGCCATACCGAAAACAAATGATGGAGGAGCAACAGAGCTATTGTATCCTCAAGAATACCTAAATACACTTTCGTTTTCAGGAATTCCTCCTCATAAACTTATACTTAAAATCGGTGCTCCTATAATGCTCCTCAGAAACCTAAACCTAGGTGGTGGATTATGTAACGGTACATGGATGATTGTCACTCAGATATTTACAAAACTTATCCAAGCAAAGATCATCACTGGTACCAGAATGTCCAAAAAAGTTTACCTACCACGTATTTTGCTGATAAATAAAGAGGAAAAACTACCATTCGTGTTTAAAAGAAAACAGTTCTCGGTCAAGGTTTGCTATGCAATGGCGATTAATAAAAGTCAAGGACAGTCGTTGAATAAAATAGGCGTTTACCTACCAGAACCTGTCTTTGGTCATGGCCAATTGTATGTTGCATTGTCAAGAGCAACATCTCCTCAAGGGTTGAAAATGCTGATAAAAAAACAGCCGGGAAACGATAATAACACGACTAAAAATATTGTCTACAAAGACTTTTTAGACATGGTTATAGTTCCACAGGTTCTTCATAATCAAGTTTCCCTTTTAGATATACATTTCTGCAACTCCTAAAAACCTACAATAATACCTTTTAAACTGTTATAACAAACATTCCAGTATTATTATTTGCCTTTATAACGCAACATTCTATCTGTTCTATGCTTGCTCACTGTCTGATTTCTACCAACAATACTTGCAATCCTATTTGTTTTTGTTCATTAAACACACATTGCAATATATTTATCATTTACATTTCCTCTTTTCACTTGCAGGCAAATGGAACAGACCTCTGACATTGTGAAATTGGCCTAATCTAAAGGGAAAGAAGTTGCAATTCTGGCATCAACCGAATCTAAAGGGAAGGAGATTGTAGCAAAGTCGAACGGCGTTAGCCTTGGCAATATAAAAGAAACAGATACTGGTAAATCTATATATGTAAGGGTCTACCGAAAATGGACACCAACAAACAAGCAAGCAAAACCGGTCATATTCTGTTGTATGCTACTTGATCAGCAGGTACAATGCACTACACTATGATTAAACACTCTTATATTGTTTAAAAAAACAAGAAAAACAACATATTAAATTTATAAAGTGGACTTCCATTTACAGGGAGGAGCTATATAAGCAAATATCAATTTACGTGATAAAAGCAAATTTTACGCCCTCCTTCAAATCAATGGAACATACAAAATAGTTGGATTTGGCTTTCAACCTGCAAAAACATGGATGCAAGTTATCCCTCACAGGCTTTCATTGGCTTTTGGAACACATACAGATGTTAAGGACATACCTGATGCATGTTTTCCGAGGCACTATTTCAACTTCAGCCAGTACCGAGAACTGTGTTCAAAAATTGATGTCAAGGAAGGTCTACTAACAGGTATGTAATACACGCCCATATAAAACAGATATGAATAATACATATGTAATTTGTTACTTCTATTTGCAGATTATATTGGATATGTCCAGTATGTAACTGAAATACAGAAATCGGTAAAAGCAACACGTGATTCACCCGTTTGGAGAGACATTGGTGTGCAAAATTTCGAGTAAGTGTCGAACATTTACTTCAAAAACCTAATCTTAATATTCACACTGACGAATACTTTGTACTTCTAATAGTGGACGCATAGTAAGGTTTACTCTATGGAACCAAGACGCTCATACTTTTAGGCAAGAAGAATATGACAAGGCAGAAAAACCAGTAATCATAGCAGTTAGCTCATGCTTGGTCAAAAACTACGGAGGTAACATTTTTTACTTTATGTTTATGCTTCGCCCTTCTAACTATAGCCTTTAACATCTACCTAAACTGATACAGGCCTTCAGCTCTCAAGCACAAGTGCAACATCATACTATTTCAATCCAACTATACCAAAGTGCGATGAAATTCGCAATGTGTAAGTTAACAAACTATTTTACCGAAAAAAGTTTTACGCTTCTAAAAGAAGCTAAAATCACATAAATTAACCGTGCAGGTATGAAGAAATCTTCGACCCACCAACAATAGCAAATATACAGCACCAAAGATGTGCAGATCCACAACAAGAAAAGCTGGGAAACCAGGTTACCCTAGCAGACTTAGCAAACGAAAACCCACAAAACCAACAGGTAATGAACAATGGCAATACAACCATAATCAAAGAAAAATCTGATGAACATTTAACCTTTTACTGAAATAGAATGTGCGTTTTATTGTCGACGCCACAATTGACAAAGTCGAAACAAACAGACCATGGTTTTTCAAGAAGTGCTCAGATTGTAAGCTGAAGGTCTCTGAACGATGGCCGCATACTCAGTGCAAACAACCAGTATCCGAAGACGAATTACTTTACAGGTAAACTACACCATCTAGACATTCGTATACCAGTATACATACGCCATCTTTTATATTTTTTTAAAAAAATTAGGCACACTAAAAAATGATATATATACATTTTGCACAGCTATTGCTTCAGAGTACAACTATCTGATGGCACTGCCAACGCAACTATGACATGTTTCAGCAATGAGGCAAATTCGATGGTGAAAGATTACAAAGAATTGGTGCGAGCCACAGGTAACGAAAACTCCTATGAGTACCCAGCAGAACTGCTCTCTTTGCAAGGAAAGAAGAAAATATTTCAACTGCACTTTGATCCAGAAAGTACAAAAGAAAAGAAGATTTTCATTCTAGATACATGCTGGGATGACACGCCTTTATTAACATTAGGAAGCACTGCTACCAGTGAAAGTGCCATGGATTCTTCAACAGCAAATGCAGTAAAGGCAATAGATGCAGCAACAAAAATTGAAACAATTGAAGCACTTTAACCCGCCAAAACTGAAATGACAACACCACCAAAATAAACCATAGAATGCACAACACCACTCGACACACCAGAAAAATCACTATTTCATACACCAATCCAACTGTACCACTTGAAACCAAAGAAAATGACCCTACACCAACAGCAGAACAAACTTCCATGTCCGAAACATCAAAAGCCAAAAAAGAAATGGCCAGAAAAAGCACTAGGAGAGCCCTCTTTACAGGCGATGAAGATGCAGGCACACCATCAGGCCTCAAGAAATCAAAAAAGCAAGACTGATTGGAGGTATAATACAAGTGTCGGATGTACACAAAAAATCCAGCCGATCTATGTATCCTAGACTAGCCGTTAAAGACACCTGTTTTTGTAAATATTATTACCTACTACCTAGCACCAGCCATCTAAGCAAGAGTCTACCATAAATCGTTATTTGTTTTGTACATGGCCTGCGCTGCCATGCCTTTAGTACTATCGGCCTGTATTTTATGCATAGCCTATACAGGCATAACTTTAACAGTAATTGACTAATACCCTTGTTGTTTGGTGCAACAATTACCTCTCTCATTACTTATGCATTTATCATTACACAGGTTTCATATCATGAATATATTGATGCATGGAATAAATAGACAATCAAAGCATCGTATATAAAACTAAAACATTGGTAAACATAAAGAAGCCCATATTTTTATTAATCAGTAACATATCTTACATAACTCGCATAGCTTACAACCAAACACAAGAAGATAGGCATCAATCTAAACCTATATGGACTTCTACTAAAACACACAACCACCATCAGAAAGTACAACAAAGCACACATAACAACATAACTGGAAATGGAAACCTAGATAAACTTCTACCAACACAGATAGTAACATCAGTGACTATAGCAAACCGCATCAACCATAGCGCTCCATTATCGATACATGCCTACGCTTCTCATCACGTGCCTCACGTGCAAGGACTAACACAACATTCAAAGCTGCCAGAATACGACTATCCTTAACCTGTGCTTCTCTCATGCATTGCAACCCATTCGCAACTACATGATCAAAACGATTAAAACCTTGACCCTCTTGAAGAAGTTCCAACTGTTTTTGCATTCTGCTCTACACAACTTCACATTCATCTTCAAGGAGTTCAATAAAGCTCTCATTCTCATCAGCCAGTTGCATAAAGAAATACCGAAAACAATGTTCCAGCCTATCAGAGTTACACTCCTCTTTCAAGTCATCAAAGTTAGGGGTATGTGCCATTATGTTTCGGTAATTTTTAAAAAGTACAACAGAAAAATACAAGTGACAATGAGAAACATACCCCTGCCCTTTATATAGCCAATACATGTAACTACAAATAGTGAACCTAACTAAACCAGAACAGCTTTCCTTTACTTTAGTTTTCACATGTAAAACAGTAATTAAAAAAACTAAACAAGGGCCAAAAAAGGCCTCGGGGAATCTACCCAGCTACTATCTAAAGACATCTCAAAGCTCTCCTACCCAAAAAAACTACCAATATGCACCTACCAGTACTTTTGATTTGTAATAAATCAAATTTACAACTACTCCTTTCCTTTGCACTTCTATCTCATAACATTGTTTACAACTAAAGACGATTAGTACTATTGCCAACATTAAACAAACACAAACTAGATGTCAACTGAAAACAACTAAACTGCAGCATTTGTAAAAGCAGTAATAAAAACATTTGCGTTTCAATTTTCCAAAGCAAATACCATTAAAATACTGAACAAAAAAAACACTTTAAAACGCATAATAACTAACATCTTTATAAATAAGTCATTCCATACATAAAAGATATGATGCTCATACAAAATATGCCTAATGGCTATACAAAATTTGCCTAAAGGCATGCATCATATCATATACTATACTTCTGATAAGGACACAAAAGATAACCAAAATATACCACAAAAAAAAGTGGCCAGCCCATCACTCGAACCAGAAAAGATTGATCTTCTTTTCTTCTCTTCCTTTACGAGCTGAATCCATAACCTTGATCAAGCCAGCAAGCACCTTCCTCTCTCTCTTCAGAGTCTCCTTCAAACGGTCTAAACCAATATCACCATTCTCATGTAACAGCAAGAAACCCTCCCCTTCTTCCACCAAATCCTCTAACCACTTAACCTTTGCAACTAATTGATCACGCTTCTCACCAAGCACCATTAACAACTGATCATTCTCAGTGTAATCCTGGGTAAACGCCACATGCAAACAGTCATCAACTTCATTTGAACCAGCAGCAAACTTTAGCTTTTGGAAATTGGGAGTGCGAGCAAGAGCATATGCAGATGTTCTTGGTGGTGTGGCCATCGTAGAAGCAGGGGATTAGAGCGATGAAAATTGAAATGCAATAGAAAATAATTAGGGTTTCGATTTGGCTGAAAAGGGGGTAAAGTGCCCTTTTATTAGCAAAGAAACGGTCGTACTAATAATTTGACCGGCACTACCACATTAAAACAATGTATTAAACTAAAAAAAATATTTTAAAAAAAGAAAAAAAAAAACTTATTTACTAAAATTATTTACACATTTAAAAAAAATGCATAGGTAAAAGAAACTACACAGATAAATATAAAGCGCATTATAAAAATTATAATAAACACAAAGTTTTTTAAAAATTTACGCATACATTTTACCATACACGGATTTATATAGTTAAAAATATCATCAAAACATCAACGAACTTAAAGATGTTACTTTCTAACACGAATGTAAAATACAATGTCTGGATACAATATATTTTACCAGCTACTATCTAAAGACATCTAAAATAAAATACAATGTATATGGTTACATTAAATACCATCTACTAAACAAATGCGATGTATATACAGATTTCTATCAAGTCAACCACGCAAGGCCGTTAAATGCATGAAACAAACACCACGAACTAATAGTCCTCCTCACAATTTTCCTTTTTCATTCTCGATTTTATACATACCCAATCTTTACTTCACTTAACACAAGCAATGGCTAAACATCAACTAAAACAAGAAACGACAAAACAACAATAACATCAACATCCGGAAAAAAAACAGGCCAGCCCGCAACGCGGCGTCCGTAGCCTTTCTCGTGAGTAATAAAATAGTATACATGAGTAATAAAATAGTTTCATGATTTTTTTATTTTTTTAAACATAGATTTCCGACTCGACATTGCGAGCCGACTAATCCCACGGCGATTACCCTTTTTGGATAGCCCGGAGTCGGCGCTGGTGAACCTCCGTGGCCAGAAGGGGATTAATTTTCTCACCGTTGGATTCGAACCCTTGACCTCCTCTTTTGAAGGTTGGTATTCTTACCGCTGGATCACCACTGTGGTTTAGTTTCATGATTTTGTGTGACTGCAGTTGCTACTTTTTTGATAACCTTGTATATTGAACCATTTTATTGATTTCTTTATCATCTAATTTGATATGAATCGTTATTTCTAATAATGTTAATGGCATATCATGCGTGGCCAGTTATGAGAGCTTGAGAGAGGAGTTGTTATTCTTGTGGTGACTCCAGGAAGATTGGTCGATTTGCTGGAAAGGGCAAAAGTGTCGTTGGAAATGATAAAGTATTTGGCACTTGATGAAGCAGATCGTATAACCTTGTATATTGAACCATTTTATTGGTTTCTTTATCATCTACTTTGATATGAATCGTTATTTCTAATGATGTTAATGGCATATCATGCGTGGCCAGTTACGAGAGCTTGAAAGAGTAGTTGATATTCTTGTGGCGACTCCAGGAAGATTGGTCGATTTGCTGGAAAGGGCAAAAGCGTTGTTGGAAATGATAAAGTATTTGGCACTTGAGCAGATCGTATGCTGGATATGGGATTCGAGCCACAAATCAGAAAGATCATGGAGCAAACTGACATGCCTCCTCCAGGTGCAAGACAAACAATGCTGTTCAGTGCCACATTTCCTAGAGAAATCCAGGTTTGATGGTTTTTAATTTGGGTTATACTACATATAATGTATGTGTATTTGTGGATAACTGGATAAGTGATAAAGGTCGCGAAATAGACGAATCGGGCAGGTTAAAGTGGACAAATCTTTAGTTCTGGTCAAAACAGTTTGTGGCTGGGCAGGGTTGGGTGACCCGCAAACAGTGTTCTACTTCAATATGTTAGAAAACATTTT
>JARVZY010007432.1:0-23287 GCA_030686995.1 Artemisia argyi | reverse complement strand
CTACCCTGATGATTAGATACCTATTTGCTCTGGATTAGACTTTGATTTGGATTCAGTTAGATTTAGTTTGGATTTGTATTTCATCTTGTATAGAGTTAGCATTTCTTTTATTTTCTTATATTACCTTTGTAACCTATATGTTTATAAGTCTTCTGCATGCGTTGTATGTTCTGATTGACACCATAGTGTGGCATTTCGACCCATGGTCGGGTTGGTGTGTTACAAGAAAGATAGAAAAGAATAAGTCGACGATCACGAAAGAATATCCAAGAAAGATGAGAGTAGAAGAAAAGAATAAAAGAGAGAAGAATATCGAAAAGAATAGACAAACAAACAAATAAACAAACAGACAAGCAACTAGTTTAGGCTTTTCCCCATTTTTCCAAAATAAATGTCATATTCAATAAAACATGTAAGTTTTTGAAAAGCTTTTAGTTTACATAAACGTTTTAGGTTTATAAGAGATTTTACGAAATTTCGGCATGACCTGCCCGTTTATTCATCGTTTTCCCCAAGTCAAACGACTCTTTGATTAATTAATTATTTATCATTAAACGTCACAATTTTATAATACAAATGAATATATCAGTCACGTGTATATTAGTTGTTTAGTTTTGTCGACCGTTTCATATTTGTTCGGGTCCAGGCGTGTTAAATTAGTCAAAGTCTAACACATCTTTTCCTCTCGTTTATCAAAAGGTCCATAATGTCGAAATGACTAATACCGTAAATCCGATACGTCCAATTCAAGTCCAATGATAATAACGTCACAATATCCAATCCAAGTCAAAGTGTTGCAATCAAATCCCTATCGTTTATTATTTTCATTTGTTTTTATCGTTTAGTTATCGTTATCCTATTTCAAGTAACCTAAGCCGAAACCATAACAAAACGATAACAAATAAACAAACACGACAAAATAAATAGACACTTGAAAATATGTGTTTTCACATCGAGAATTATTTGCAGCAAATGAGTGTACAGTGGATTTGTATTTGACCCAAGATCTTAAAAATGACTAGATAAAATTCTCTCGTCATAAAAATATTTAACAAAATTTTAAGAGTAATACATATTGATTCATTTTCACCAAGCCCATCACCCACCACTCATGGAATTTAACACAAGGGAACCCACGACCCACCCACCCGGCATTGTCAATAAGCACTATACTTTTTAATATAAGAGTAAATTAGATGGATGGTCAATGTGGTTTGTCAAAAGTAACAACTTTCGTTTATCGAAGTTTGAAGTCGCACTGGTAGTCCTTAAGTTGGTAAACAAATAAAACCACCGGTCCTTTAGTTTAACTATTGTTAAGTGATTTCCGTTATAATTTACACGTTAGTCCCTATGGTTAAATATCGTTGCATTGTTTATCTTTAATAATAACGGCCGTTTATAATTTAGAGTTTTCATATGTTTTTATCCGTTTTTGCATGTTTTCGTTTATTTTTATACGTTTTTATCTGTTTTTATACATCTTCTTACGTTTTTATTCGTTTATCTTATGTTTTTATACGTTTTCACCCGTTTTCTTACATTTTTATACGTTTATCCATTTTGTCCGTTTTTCTTATTTTTTTCGTCCGTTTTCATATGTTTTTACCCGTTTTTATACGTGTTCGGCCGTTTTTCTTAAGTTGTCATGCGTTTTTATCCATTTTATACGTTTTCTTCCGTTTTTCTTAAGGTGTCATATGGTTTTATCCGTTTTTATACGTTTTCTTACGTTTTTATACGTTTTTGACCATTTTTATATGTTTTCTTCCGTTTTTCTTATGTTTTTAAACGTTTTCGGACGTTTTCTTCCGTTTTTCTTAAGTTGTCATACGTTATTTTCCATTTTTATACGTTTTTTCTTATGTTTTTATACGTTTGCATACGTTTCTATATGTTTTTGCTCGATTTCTTACATTTCCTACGTTTTTGTACATTTTCATACGTTTTTATCTATGATTTGAATGTCTAAAAACTAGTAAAAACGTAAGAAGACGTATAAAACGGACGAAAACGTATAAAAACGTATGGAAACGTATAAAACGGATGAAGACGTATAAAAACGGATGAAAGCGGATAAAACAGACGAAAACTTATAATAACATATGGAAACGTATAAAAACGTAACAAAATGGATAAAAATAAAAGAAAAACGGATGAAATGTATAAAAACGGATGAAAACGTATAAAAACGGATAAAAATGTATGACAACTTAAGAAAAACGAAAGAAAACATATAAAAAATGGACGAAAACGGATAAAAACGTATAAAAGTAGACAAAAACGGATTAAACGTATGAAGATGTAAGAAAACGGGTGAAAACGTATAAAAACGGATGAAAACGTATAAAACGTAAGAAAAACAGACGAAAACATATAAAAACGGATAAAAACACAAGAAAACGTATAAAAACGGACGAAAACGTATAAAAACAAATAAAAAAAGTTTGACAAGTTAAGAAAAACGAACGAAAACGTATGAAAACAGATAAAAACATATCAAAACGGATAAAAAAAACGGACGAAAACAGATAAAACGTAAGAAAAATGGACGAAAAGCATATAAAAACGGTCAAAAACATTTAAAAACAGATAAAAACATATAAAAGCTGACGATCGTGTAAAAACGGATAAAAACATATGAAAACCTTTAAATTATAAACAGCCGTTATTATTAAGGATAAATGATGCAATGATATTTAATCAAATGGGCTAACGTGTAAATTATAACGGAATTACTTGATACCAGTTAAACTAAAGGACCGGTGATGTTATTTGTTTACTAACTTAGGGATTACCAGTGCAACTTTAAAATTTGAGAGACAAAAGTTGCTACTTTAGACAAACCACATGGACCATCCATGTAATTTACTCTTAATACTCCCTCCGTCCTATTAGGGGTGGCAATTCGGGTCGGGTTCAGGTTGGCGGGTTTGGGTTGTCACGTTGACGGGTCAGAAAACCCCAACCGAACCTGACCCATTTAAATCATTGGTCAGCTATGTCAACCCTGACCTGTTTACACATTACCCGAACCTGACACATTTAACCCGTATATATACTTGGGTTGACAGGTTAAATAGGTTTCACGGGTTGAATATGTTAAACGGGTTTCGAGTTGACCCATTTGATCCGTTTTATATACAAAAGTTAGCACATTACATTAGTTAAATGGGTTAAATGAGTTAGCGGGTCAACCCGTTTAACCTATTTAACCCGTATAATAAAATATAAATAATTTTTAATTAAGGAAAAAAAACTTAAACGGGTTGGCGGGTTGACCCGTTTATTTTATTCTCAACCCAAACCTGACCTGTTTAATAAAAGGGTTAGACATGTCGACCCAAACCTGACCCAAAATTTATTTAGCTCAACCCGAACCTGTTAATTTTCATGTCGGTTTCAGATCGGGTTTCGTATCGGATCAGAAATTGCCACCCCTACGTCCTATATTAAATGTCAATGACTTTTTAATTATTTCTTTATTAACTTTGACTTTAAATATTTTTATTTGTGTTATATAGTATTTGATAAAAATTATACGCACTGAAAATATATTTAAAACTTAATCTATTCATATATTTTGTATCAAGTGTTATATTACATAAACACAAATATTGAAGGTCAAATATGAGAAAGAAATACTTTAAAAAGATAAGCATGACATTTAATATGGGACGGATGGAGTATAAAAAAAATAGTACATGCTGACCTGCTGAGTGTATATTAAAACTTAGTGCAGGTACTATTTGATATTTCATACGGAGTATATTTTTAACCTTGACCAATATCTTCGATGGCCCATCCAATGATGGTTTTCCTTCTATAGTATACGTGTGGAACTCGAATTAATCCACTAAATAAATTTATGGTTCTATTTATGATGAACGCGTTGAATAAAATGAATGCTCGTCACTTTATATGATTATTTATGTGAATAGAGTAGATCATTATGCCTTTTGCACATGGAATATATCAAATGCGAAAGAAGTTATCAAGTGATTCTTTTTTTGCATATGGACCTTGTCGTTTGACCTATCATTAGTTATTTATCCTAAGAAGTTGGTAATCACTATGCTCGAATCTAAAAGGATAAAACAAGATAACCAACATGTTCTATTTATAAAAGTTTTTAATAGCGTGGGTCATGGGTGTATTTAATTTGTGTATGAGTGATGATTTGCACACTTAAGAAATTTATTTGCACACTCTAATTAATGATGTCTTGACAATTATACCCTTATAAGGATGAAAATAAGTAAAAGTAATGTAAGAGTATAAATGTTAAAACATCATAAATTAGAGTGCGCAAAAATTTATAGTGTATTCATTCATTTAGGCAGAACAAACTATTGCTCTTTTAAAAGAGGCATGACTAATTTACAGAGGAACATGGTCATTAGTTTCAAAATTAAGTTCATTAATAGTTAACTAGATATCAACACCAAACTACAATAACATGGCACTTTCCCCTCTAAATAAGCATCTTACTTGATTGTGACACGCGTTTTTTTTTGAAACGCAATATATATTATACAGATAAACTAGCAAGATGTTAAACTTACAATGACACAAACATAACAAATCAAAAAGGTTACACCAATCAACCGACTTGATGACAACACCTACACTCGGATCAAATAAGGGTACCATAAATAGAATATCTAACACACCGAGATACAACTCCGACACACCAAACTTACCAAACACAGTGACGCTAAGGGCGCACACCCGGTAAAAAGTATGACACAAGTTGAAACCGACCACAACACACCATGACACACGACGTCACATGAAACATAACCAGTAAGAACCTCAAAGCAAACGGTTCAACACAATCTGATCAAGTGATGTCACTACAAATAGAAAAGACACCCCAAAATATAAAAATACCCCCTAATAAAAACCTCATACTAAAATGCACGACCTGACCATTTCACCTCACAACCTCACCATCTCCTCTGACCGAACCATATCCACGACCAAAACCAACATATGACCTCACAATATCCACGACCCAAAACCATCTCACGACCTCACCATACTGACAATCAAAACTATCTCACATGTAATAGTTTTGTTAGAGGTGTAGCTTTATCGATTAGCTAGCTATTTCAGTGGTGAAGCATGTAATAGATTATTTGGGTCAACATCTATATGTGCTGGATTCGAAATGTCGACTGGTAGGTTTTAGTGCTAGTTACTAAATTTGTTGGAGGATCATTTGTCATGTATGAATCAGACAGTTTGTAATACGATCATTATCAGCAATGAATGCCGAATGGTCACAACACTTATAACTCGTCCCTTTAAATATCTAAATACAACGAGTCATTCTTTTGAGTTCTCTTCCAAGTTCCAATGTTGTTGTCTCATTAACGACATTGGAAGGCATAACGACACGCATAAGCAAGGCCAGATTTTTTTAAATATGAAATCGACTACTGCATTAACAGTCTTCAATCCAATGTATCTACAAAACATGTTTAACAAAGACAATTTACATTTTTCAAATTGAATATTAGAAGATGTACACAAAGGAAGAAAACATTCCCAACTTTATTAAGTACATATTCTTCATGTTTTCTACCTTAAAACATACTGTAATTTAAATCTACCCCATCTCCTAATTAAACAACCTTAAACAGTATAACAATAATTAAATCAAAAACAGGAAAAAAAAGAAATCCAAATTTTTAATCAACAACCAAACCACTCACCTTTAGGGAGTGTCTTGAACAACTTGTTAAAATAAAACATAAATTTTCCTACCCATCACCAACTAACTGCCACCGGACTTCCGACCATAAACTTGCCGTCTGTCCATTCGATCCGACCAAACACATTTGAGGTCATCGGCATCGAACCAACTGTAAATGTCACAGTATATGTCTTCTTCTCATTGACTTGACTAAAAGTCAGAGTATTAGGAACCACAGACATTTGTACTGTTTTACTATCCGAAAATGTGGACACTTTGTAAGTCGATGAGGCTGAACCAACATTGGTTAATGTCCTAGTGTGTTTAACTAGAGTGGTGCCGCCACTTTTGCCTGTTGAGTCCGATGGGACGACAACCGCAAAAGAAGGGTAGTTAAGATCACCTACGGAATATGTTTTCTTAGGGTCGCAAGTGTTGTTTCTTTTGGTCACTAACTGTATTTGGGATGCTGTATAGTTCAATGCACATAGGAAATCAAAGTAATCATCCGCGTTTATATCGTAAATAAGACCTGGATTAACGGCAGATACCGGGTCCACGTGTCCCGCACCGTGATCAAACGGTGTTGATGGGTTACCTGTAGCAAGATCTTGGAGAACTTTACCGTTTTTGTAAGAAGTGTACGAGGTTGTCATTAAAGCGGATTTAATCGCGGCTGGACTCCATTCTGGATGGGCCGCCTTTAACAAAGCCGCGAGTCCGCTCACATGAGGGCAAGACATCGACGTACCGGATATGATATTAAATCCGACACGTCTAGTGTCATCCGCTAGTCCAGTAGGCCCAACCGCCCCAGTCCAACCCGCTAGAATGTTGACACCAGGTGCTAACACATCGGGTTTAAGTATCTCCGGGGTGATAGTGTTGGGCCCACGTGAACTAAATGAGGCCACAACAGGGGATGGCTGGATCCCCAATTTCGTCCCCTCAAAATCAATTGTGGCCGTTGGATTAGGATCCGAAATAACATACTTTCGGATCTCATCCCCAGCCTTTTGCCCAACAGTTGTAGCGGGCAACAAATGTGCATCGGCCACCAACTCCTCGCCATTAGCCGCTGTATTCGTCAACACCATACCCGCGCCGCCAGCCTCCTTAACAACGGAACCCTTTTGAACCCTAGCATTAACCCCACGGTCACAAAGTACTAATTTACCCTTAACTTTTTCAGGAATTAAAGTACCATGCATACAAAGAGCACCACTAGTGGAATTACTAGCATTACCTGCATAGACTAGAGGCAGCATCTTATCGGGCAGTGTTGGACCTCGATACAACGACACACCAGAGTAGTTTTTCCCATTGCCTAAATTAACGTACGCTGGAAAATCACGGTCTAAAGTACCAGCACCAACGGTTGTGATCCAAGGTGACACGTTTGATAAACTGAACGAAGTGGGCCCCGCATTACCTGCTGAACAACTTACGAAAATACCCTTCTCCATTGCTGCATACGCTCCTATTGCCACGCTGTCACGGTAATAATCCGCAGTTCCACCCCCTAGCGACAACGACAAAACATTCACGTTGTCGCTAATTGCTTTATCCATCGCGGATAATATATCCGAACTAAAACAACCCCCCACCCAACAAACTTTATACACCGCTACCCTAGCGCGTGGAGCCATCCCACGCGCCGATCCGGTCGCGTACCCTAATAAATTCGCACCGGCAACAACTGACCCTCCCGTTGTTGTCGACGTGTGGGTCCCATGACCATCGTCGTCTCTAGGAGATCTATTCTCCTTAGACTCGTCGATGGGACCCAACGTCGCTTCATACCCTTTAGAAAAAAACCTTGCACCAATCAGTTTCTTATTACAAGCGCTAGCAGTAAAGTTAGTCCCCGTTTCACACGCGCCGTTCCACGCGCTTGGAACAGGCCCCATACCAGTATCATCAAAGCTTTTACTCTCAGGCCAAACACCAGTATCCAACACACCAATAATGACGTCGCCTTCTTTATCAGACTGTGGAAACAAGTTACCGTTTTGTTCAAGTCCGAGAAACTCGGGTGTGCGCGTGGTGTGCAACTCGTATCTTAACTCGGGTAAAACCGACAAGATCCCAGGAAGGCTTTCCAGCTGTTGGGCTTCTTGGTCGGTGAGTCTGGTTGAGAAACCATGGATAACGTTGTGATAAGTGTAGATCATTTCTGCAGAATCTGATACGGATTTGAGTGATGTGTCGTACCATTGTGTGTGATCTGAGTAAGATGTTGGCATGTGGTGTTTTGACATATGGATAATGTATGTTTTTTTGTTGTTGTTTTCATCTGCTGTTGATGACACATAGCAGCAAAGGGTTAGAAATGAGAAAATGATGAGTTTCATCATTTTTAGTTTTTTTGGTGTGATGAAGGAAGAAGGTTTAAAAGTAACTAGAGATATGGATGCACATATAGAACACTGAGAAGGTGGTGGGGGTGGGGACTGTGTGTATGATTGCGTTAAAACAAAAGAGATGACAGCTTTTGTTTGTATGATGAGTGTTTATAAACATATTTGTATGAATCTTCTTCTTGGTATGGTTAAACATACATGTACCTTACTCTTACCTGTTAACTCTGATTAAATTTAAACTATGAGTTAGTACAGTATTAATTTGTGTTTAAAATAGTGATTTTGGTTAGACCATTGTTGATTTTTTTTGTCTAACACGTGTTGGAGGGACTGTTGTCTTTTAAATACTAGTTTGGTTTACTGTTTACTTACTTTAATTAGTAAAATAGGAAGTGATTTGATGGCAAAATCATACTTACTTGATTTGTGGAATATTGCCTTTTGAAAAAGTAATGTTGTTCCAAAGAAAAGTTTGATGTACGAGTGATGTGGCCCTTTAGTTTGCAAACTTCATTAGTCTTCAAGGAAATTTTCGCTAGAGATTCTTTCGAAAACTCAAACTTAATAGCTAAAACAAACCCAGTAGACCCGAACTCTAGGATTAGATAACCTGAAAAATGGATTAGATAGCGATCATATGACAACATTCCTGAGATGTGGCTTCACATTTCATCATATTTATTACACACCTTGTCAATCCGTATTGATTATATCTTTTGTTCCATCTCGTTTACATAACTGCAATGTAAACCTATTTTTGAACTTTTAACCACTATGTAAGTGATTAGTGATGTGTAATAAATTGTGTCGGATTTTAAACTTTTACTTATCAAGTGTAAGACAATGATTTTTTATGGAAGAAATGACAAAAGCTATGAGTATGATGGGTACCATAGGTCCATAACTCGTCAAAATATATATTTTTTTTTTATGAGAAATGGACATCTTTTAAATTCTAATGAATTTGCATAAGGTGAGGTTGATTGGCTCATAACCCCTTTTTGTCTGTACACTCTTACACTCTTAAATCGACTGATATGCTGAATAGTTGTTCAAACTACTTACATCTTTGGTTCATCTCAATTATAAGTTGGGGTTTGGCCTTATTTCAAACACCGTGAACAGCTTCTATTTTATGTTCCTATCATAACTATATTCTTCTATAAAAGCCTTCTATTTCAAAAATGGTTTGTAAGGAATTATTGAAGTCAGTATTTAGATACTACTGATGGATTCTACTGACAGGTTCCTGCGGATACATATAGTTGATTCTGCTGAAAACTAGTTCCTACTGACGATAGACATCCTGCGGATATAGTTAATCCATGGATAGAGTTTAGTTATTTTAGGACAAGATATATAGAATATCTTTTGTAGTTTAATATTATTCGTTTCTTGTAAGAAAGGTTAGGGTTTCTACTAGTATAAAAGGAACAAAATGTCATTGTATTATGTACGTGTATCAAAACAATTGTTAGTCAAATAATAACGATCCATAGAGGATCAAAGTGTTATCATATTGTTTGTATTTATATTCCGCAATAAATATAAGCTCACGTAGATTGTCTATTTAGTCTTGCTAGTGATTACATTAGCAGGCTAACGATCCATTGGCTCAAGATCTATCAAGTGTAGATCCTACAAGTGGTATCAGAGCCACAAGATAATCTCTGTAATCAAACTTACACTTAAATACCTTTCACTCAGTACCAATGGGAGATGCAGAAACTTCTGATGTCACTCTAACAAACGCCAACACTCTCACTCAACAGCTTCAACAGGTTGCTTTCTCTAACAGCAACGCCAAGTTTCCCTATCTCAGGAAGGATGAGTATGAAATTTGGGCCATGAAGATGCAGAACTGGTTTGCCAGTGTCGACTTTAACCTATGGAATATGATAGTAAAAGGATGCAGTCCTAAAAAGACTGGAAAAGATCCCAATGGCAATTTTACTATCTTTCCTCCATCATCTACTGAAGAAATCCTTGTTGTACAAAGGGAGAACAAAGCAAGAACTATCTTGCTTCAAGCAATTCCTGATGATCACATGGGAGATTTTCATTCCCTCACTGATCCTAGAGAAATCTGGATGGCCATAAAAACAAGATTTGGGGGCAATGAGGAATCTAAAAGGATGAGAAAGTCTATGCTGAAGCAAGAATTTCAGGAGTTCAGAATAACAGAAGAGGAGGGCATTCACAAAGGTTATGATAAGTTTTAGAAGATTCTGAGTCAGTTGAATCATCTTCAAGCAAGGCCTGATAATGAGGAGGTTAATTCCAAGTTTCTAAGGGCCTTACCTTTTTCATGGTCTCAGGTCAGCATATCATTGAAAACCAAAGGTGGCTTGGATTATCTCTTGTTTGATGACTTGTACAACAAACTCAGAGCCTTGGAACTTGATATCAAGGGACACTCTTCTTATGCAACATCTCTATCATACTCTGCATTTATCAGCACTAATTCTAACAGAGTGTCACATTCTCTTAGTCCAAGTCCTTCCACTACAACATTGTCTTTCACAACTGCTAGTCCAAAGAATTATCCAAAGGCTAGTAATGTGATGGAAGATGTACTTCATTCATTTGTTGCTGAAGTTGATCAACAGCAACAATTAGCTTATAAAGATTTTGAGCAGATTGGGGAACTTGCAATGGAAGAGTTGGACTTAAAGTGGCAAATGGCAATGCTGTCTCTCAAAGTCAGAAGGTTTGAGCAAAAGGCTGGAAGAAAGCTCAATGTTAATGGAAGAGATGTAGCTCGTTTTGACAGAAGAAAAGTGAAGTGCTATGCATGTGGAGAGATTGGCCATTTTGCAAGAGAGTGCAAGACCAAGAAGGGTGAAGATAGTACAAGATATTCAGCTTACAGTAAGAAGGAGGTGGAGGCTAGAGATTCAAAGGCTTTGGTGACTGCTGTAGATGCTTGCATTGACTGGAATGAGCATGAAACTGAAGATGCTTTAAGCAGTTCTTTTCAGCAAATCTCCTGCTTGGCTAGTTGTGATGCTAACTTTGCCTTCATGGGAATATCTCCTCATGTATCTGATTGTGTTTTTGGGTGTGATATTAAGGCTATGTTTGGGGATGGGCTTTTATGGGGCTTATAGGGCTTGGGCTTTTAAAATAAGCCGACTAATTAAATAAGTCTCGTTTGTCATGGGGCTTATGGAAGAGCTTATAAAATAAGCCGGCTAAAAACTTTAGCCCCATAAAAGATGCTAAAAACTTAAGCCCGGGGCTTTTGAAGAATAAATTACTTATTTACCCACAAAAATATCTAACATATACAAAAACTTATTTAATTATGTCCTTTTTAGTAATTTTACAATAATAAGCCCCAGCCCCAGCACATTTGCCAAACAAGTTTATAAAAATACAAATTTTAATTTCGGCTTATAATATAAGCCCCAGCCCCAGCCACAGCTCCAGCCCATTTCGCCAAACATACCCTAAATATAATGCTCTTAAAGAAGCTTATGATGATATGGAACCAAAATGTAAAACCAGCTTTATTGAAGCTCAATCTTATAAAGAAGCTGTTAAAACTTTAGAAAAACAGAAAGTTTGGTTTCAACAAAATCAATTGGCTTATGAGGAAAAGATAAGAGTATTAAAAAGAGATTTAGAGATGACTAGCAATGAGTTAAAATTTACTGAAAAAGAAAAAGCTAGAATTGAATCAGAGAAAGAATTTTTGCAAGATAAGTTGGATAAGGAAGTGACTAGGCATAAAGAATGGCTTATTTCAGGTGATAAGTTAGCTAGTTTACTCTATAGCAGTCAGTCTGTAACATCTGCGATAGGTTTAGGTTTTCAGAAATATGTTGGTGCAGATGAACACCATTATTTAGATAAGAAAAGTAAGAATAACCTTGAACCTGTAAAATTCTTAAAAGAAGGTGAGATGCATGCTGTACCAGGACCAATTAGAGGTGAATTCATGCCTACCTCCAAAACCTCAGACTTTGATGGTTCACACCATTTGTATGGCAAAAAGTCTGATGCTTTACCAAACCTTACTTGTAAAACTAATAACTCTGACTTCCCCACTACCATAGGAACCTCTAAGCCCATATCCCACCATTTGGACTTACCAGAATCACAGATGCAAACTGGCATTAGGACCATTGACTCCCCTGACTTTAGTAGTATCTCTAGTGATGATTCTAATGAATATGTCTCTTGTTCTTTCAGGGACAAGAACTCAGAGACCTCTACCTCTAGTTATGCCAGCTGTGATTCCAAGACCAAGTCAGACTCACCCAAGTCCTCATCAAAGCTATCTGTCAAGTCATCTTACAAGTCTGTGGACTCTGAAGTTGCTGCTGATGAAGTTATTTCAAAGACAGCCTCTTTTGAAGATTTGCTATTTACTTCTTTTGAAAACAATTCCTTTAAGTCATTACAAAACAATTCTATTTCTGGTGGTTGTTTGGATAATTTTGTGGTTAATAAGACATCTTTTGGTTTCAATAAATCTTCTAGAAAGAAGAAGTGTTTTGTTTGTGGTAGTAAATTGCATTTGATTAAGGATTGTGATTTTCATGAAAAGAGGATGGGTGTTTCTGTTGCTCATAATAGACCTAGACCAAAGTAGACCAATGCTTATTCCAAACCCTCATGTGTTCCACAGGCACCTCACACCACCAGCAGAACCAACTCAGTTTCTGCTGAGAGGTCTGTTCCTGCTGGTGGATCTGTTTCTGCTAGTAGATATGTTACTACTGATAGGAATAGATATGTTGCTAGACCATTTTCTGCATATCATCATACTTATTTTCAAAATGGTCATTGGCCTGAATGTTATGACCCAATGTTTTTGGGAAGGGCAAATTGGGATTCTGCTGTAAAGTCCTCAGCAGATTGTTCTTGGAAATTTAATAAACCTTATGTATACAGGGGTTCCAGAAACAATGGTGGATCTAACTCATTTACATGGCTTCATAATAATGATCCACAAGGCAGGCTCAAGTCTTTCATGACTTGAGTCTCTCTATGGTACTCATATTGTTGTATATTGTGTTATTGTAGGGACATCCTCTTTTAAATAAAGACTTAGGTATTGTTGATAGTGGCTGTTCAAGAAGCATGTCTGGGAATCAAGAGAAGCTACATAATTTTGTGCCTTTTGATGGAGGTAAAGTGAGATTTTGAAGTGGAGAAGGAAGAATAACTAGTAAAGGAACCATCAGAACTCCAAAGGTGGATTTTGAGAATGTCTATTATGTGAAGGAGTTACAAGGTGTTAATTTGTTCTCAGTTTCACAAATCTGTGACAAAAAGATTCATGTGCTTTTCACTGAGGAGGACTGTCTCATTCTTTCACATGACTTCAAAATACCTAATTAAAGTCATGTATTGCTAAGGGTTCCAAGAAATCATAATCTTTACACCTTCAACTTGAATGATGTAAAGCCAGAAGGTGATCTAGCATGCTTGGTGGCTAAAGCAGCCTTGGATGAATCGATAAAATGGCACAAAAGGATGGCACATGTAAACTTCAAGGTCATCAACAAGCTTGCTAAAGATGGACTAGTTCATGGACTTCCTTCCAAGATATTTACTAATGAACATAACTGTGTTGCATGCAACAAAGGAAAGCAACACAAGGCTTCTTATAAAGCTGTTACTGCTGTGAGCACAATCTCAGAACCTTTGCAGTTGCTTCATATGGATCGTTTTTGGTCCAACATCTATCAGGAGTATTGACCATAAGTACTTCTGTCTAGTGATCACTTATGCTTATAGTAGGTTTAGTTGGACATTCTTTTGGTGACTAAAGATCAAACCTTTCAGACTCTAAAAGAATTTATGGCCCTCATTGAAAACCAACTTAAAAGAAGATCAAAGGAATCAGGTGTAACAATGGGACAGAGTTCAAAAATGCAAATCTTATTGAACTCTGTGGGACAAAGGGTATAAAAAGGGATTATAGCAATCCTAGGACTCCACAACAGAATGGAGTTGCAGAAAGGAAGAATAAAACCCTGATAGAGGCTGCAAGATGCATGCTTGTTGACTCTAAGCTTCCCACTATGTTTTGGACTGAAGCAGTGGGCACTGCTTGTTATTTGCTAAATAGGGTGTTGATTACTAGACCTCATAATAAAACACCCTATGAGCTTTTGACTGGGAAGAAACCTACCATTGAATACTTGAAACCTTTTGGCTGTCAAGTGACTATTCTGAATACAAGTGATCACTTAGGAAAGTTGGAAGAGAAAGCTGATGAAGGTTATATAGTTGGTTACTCAGCTCATAGCAAGGCTTACAGGGTATATAATTTGGCTGCAAAGAAGATTGAAAAGACTCTTAACCTGAGATTTCTGAAAGACAATGAAAATGTTCAGGGTAAAGGTCATGAATGGTATTTTGACCTTGACTATTTGACAGATCACTTGGGGTATACAAGATTTAAAACTAACCCTTCTGCAGGTACACAAGCGTCTCCTACTAACATTGCAGGTACCTTGGAAGATGACTCAGACAGTGATTCAGAATGTGATGAACCCACTATTGTTGTGTCTTCTCTCCCTATTCATGTTGCAGGTCCTACTAACAAAGAAGCCTTTGATGCCAAAGTTGCTGATGATGTGGACAACTCAACTTATGCAGAAGATCTTGCTAGACTTAAAAAGCAAGAGCATGCAGCTGCTGAAGAAGCTAAAAGGCTTTGTCTTGAGTTTGCTCAAGACACTGAGGCACTCTTGAGACAAGCTGCTATTGATGCCAGTAGAAAATCAATTTCTGCTGATGAATCTCCTGTTGCTGCTGATGCCAATTCTCTTGAAGGCATTTCTGCTGTAGTACCTGTTTCCACTACTACATCCACAAGTTTAGATGAACCTTTTGGCAGGTTTCCCACCCCCTTAGATATTGGAAATCATGAACAAAGTGCTGGCATTTTTCAATCAGCTTCTTATGATGATGACTTTGCTCCAACATTGACTAATCTTGAAACTTCTGTTGATGCTAATCCTGTTCCCACTAAGAGGATCAACACCATTCATCCTCAAGCTAACATACTTGGTGATCCAAGTGATATGGTTCTAACCAGAAGTGCAATAAAGCATACACAGTTTGGACAATGTGCTTTTATAACATATGTGTCTACTCAGCAAAGGGAAAATCATACAGATCAACAACACTGTCTGTTTGCTTGTTTCTTATCACAAGTAGAACCAACCAGCATTAAACAAGCTTTAAATGAACCTAGTTGGGTAGAAGCTATGCAGGAAGAGATGCAACAATTCAAGAATCAAGATATATGGGTACTTGTTGATCTACCTGCAGGTAAAATTGCAATTGGAACCAAGTGGATTTTAAAATGCAAGAGGGATGCAAGAGGCATTGTGGTCAGAAATAAAGCAAGATTGGTGGCTCAAGGTTTCAGACAAGAAGAAGGGATTGATTATACTGAAGTTTTTGCACCTGTTGCTAGGGTTGAGGCAATAAGGTTATTTTTGGCCTTTGCCTCATACATGGGTTTCGTGGTATATCAGATGGATGTAAAGAGTGTCTTTCTCTATGGCAAGATTGAAGAGGAAGTCTATGTCACTCAACCACAAGGATTTGAAGACCCACAACATCCTAAGAAGGTGTACAAGGTTGTCAAGGCACTCTATGGACTTCATCAAGCACCAAGAGCTTGGTATGCTAGGTTATCTACATTCCTTTTGGAGCATGGCTACAGAAGAGGAGCTATTGACAAGACTCTCTTCATAAAGAAGAACTCAAGGGATATCATTCTGGTACAAGTATATGTGGATGATATCATTTTTGGCTCCACCAAGGAAGAATGGTGCAAGGAATTTGAAGACTTGATGAAAAGTGAATTTCAGATGAGTGCAACGGGGGAACTAACATTTTTCTTGGGGCTACAAGTCAAACAACAAACTGAAGGAATCTTTATCCATCAGGAGAAATTTGTAAAAGACATCTTGAAGAAGTTTGACTTTGAACTCTTGAGGACTGCAACTACTCCCTATGAACCTCCCAAGCTTAAAAATCCAAATGAACAAGATGAAACTGTTAATGTACATATATATGGATCCATGATTGGCTCACTCATGTTTCTCACAGCTTCAAGAATCTTGGAGTTAACCATGTCAACTTCAAGATTAGGGAAGGATTGTAAGGAATTATTGAAGTCAGCATTTAGATACTGCTGATGGATTCTACTGACAGGTTCCTGCGGATTCATATAGTTGATTCTGCTGAAGACTGGTTCCTGCTGACGATAGACATCCTGCGGATATAGTTAATCCGTGGATAGAGTTTAGTTATTTTAGGACAAGATATATAGAATATCTTTTGTAGTTTAATATTATTTGTTTCTTGTAAGAAATGTTAGGGTTTCTACTAGTATAAAAGGAACCCAAGGTCATTGTATTATGTACGTGTATCAAAATAATTGTTAGTCAATAATAATGATCCATAGAGGATCAAAGTGTTTAGCATATTGTTAGTATTTATACTCCGCAATAAATATAAGCTCACAGAGATTGTCTATTTAGTCTTGCTAGTGATTACATTAGTAGGCTAACGATCCATTGGCTCAAGATCTATCAGATTCTACATGGTTCGTGCTGCCTTAGCTTATACGTGGAACATCTCGTACCGTTTCTTCGATAGCACACTAGTTGCTCTAAATTTGAAATTCAACTTCTAATAACAAATGTATGTTCAATAACATTGTTTAGATAAACAATTTTTTATAAAATACTCGTACTATAGTCTGTCTATTATGTCAAAAGGTCAAGTGAAGGTGGGGGTCACGTGTGGGAGAAGGTTGTAATATCCATATTTTGACAGACATTGTGGCTTTATCTTGTGTTTTAAGATTCCTTTGGTGTTAAGTATTTTACACTTCGGGAAACAAAAACAATCCCCCTCGAATCTCATCTTTATCGTCTTTTATACCTCCAACCTTTTACTTTTACTTTTGTCTCTTTCACATAATGGCTTACTCCTACGTTTTATCTTAACCATTATGGATATTTTGTATACTACAGTATCAGTATTACAGTAGTATTAAGGAAAGAATGGTTATTTTGTATTATCAGTTTATAAATAGCATTCATTATGAATTAGGTTATTATTAAGTGCATTGATATTCATTTCACTGTTTATAGCACAACAATAGTTTATTTCTCGTAGGTGTGACTTTTAGTACCCACAAGTACAAATAATACACTCAACGTCTAAAACGCAATAGTTATTTTACTAGCTTTCCGTGTAATGAAACATAAATGGATTCGTCACGGGATGTGTTGAATGCTAATGGGTAATAAATATTGTAAGCAAACCTTGGTAGGTATAGGTGAAAGGTGTGCGGTTTTTTGCATTCATTTTCATGTAGATGTACGATCCAATCTTCAACCAACTTTCATTGTTCTTAAACTTTTGTTATTATTTCAAAAAGATATTTTATTGATAGTAGATATATCTTTACACATATGAAATATCTCGTCTCAAGTATAATAGATGAAAGATAATAGATGAAAGATGATATGTGAACTAGGGGTGTCATTCGGTTCGGTTTTCGAGTTATTCGGTTAAAACTTTTTTTAGAGTCAAATCGTGAACTAAACCAAAATGAATTCAAATTCGGTTTTCGGTTCAGTTTGGTTGAATTCTAGTTTGATTTGGTTCGGTTCGGTTTTCGGTTTAATCCAATTACACACTTTATTTAAAAAAAAAAGGTAAATTATACAGATAGGTAATAAACTTTGAAAAATTTCTAATGTTAAGTAACGAACTTTCAAAAATATTAGGGAATTGCTACACTCACTCACATTTTACAAAAAAATTCCCACACAATGAGTTGGCATGCATCTTACCCACTCATGTGAGAGTTGGTCAATTTAATGCTCTCACATGAGTGGCTAAGATGCATGCCAACTCATTTGTGTGGGAAAAATTTTGTAAATTGTGAGTGAGTGTAGCATTACTCAAAATATTAAGATAACCAACAAAACTTTTTATAACCGTCAAAGTTATACAATAACTGACACTTTTGCAACTGGTCACTGGCTAAACCGGTAACCTTTTACAAAATGACAATTGTTCTTTTATAAAAACTGTTGACCCACACATATTAAGCATTGACTTTAACACTTTACCAAAAACCGTTTTCCCCCAATTCCACAAGAACCCTAATTCCTACCCAATTCCCCAAGAACCCTAATTCTCAATTCCATAAATCATGTTTGTCTAATCTATGTAATAATCAATATGAGAAAACATAAACCGGACAAGAATCATGTTTTCACAGTTAATTTAAACCACGATGGCTATTTTACATTCAAAACTTTCGATTATTTGGGAGGGGATATCAAGCAAATCACAGATGTTAGGTTTGAAGGTATGTCATTTGATCAATTATTTGATTTAGTTAAGCATTTAGTGCATAATCCACTTAAGAGGCTGTATTATTGCAAAGTAGGCACACCATTAAGATTAGGCATCAAACAAATTAAAAATGATGATGATGTTGAGGCTCTTCTAACAGTAGGTTATGAAACAAAATGGGTTGTGGATTTGTATGATGAACATCTTGATGTTTGATGCCTTAGATATTTGGGACTATGCAGAAACCAATAATGTTGACTTATGAAATGAATCTAGTGATGCTTATTGTTCTAGTGATGAAGAAGATTATGGTGATGTTAAGTTTTTTTGTTTTGTTTTGTTTTGTTTTTTTTTTTTTTTTTGTACTGAAGGTGATGAGAATGTAAAAATTAATGTTGTAACTACCAAGGATCCCTTTCTGTTGAAGTTGTGCTCTAATAGTGGTCACTATAAAGGTTTCATTGATGAACCAGTCAATGAACCTGCAAGAGAAGTGATAGATGACCCAGATAACATAGATCCTAAGTATAGAGCTAAGGCAGGTATCATATATCCAAGACATGATCCTACACAACAATGGGATAAAACGGAAACTGTTTTAGGTATGAGGTTTGAGATCAATGAACAACTCAAACTTGCTTTAGCTAATTATGGGGTAGCAAATGGGTATCAATTGTGGTTTATGAGAAATGATTGGAAGCAATTGCTAGTTTATTGTAGTAGGGATGTGCTGGAGCTCCCATTATTAAAAAAAAGACAACAGGATAGGAAGAAAAAGAATGGTGAGGGTAGTTCAAAAGATGGGGAGGTTGTCCTACAGTTGTGGTGGGTTGTTCAAATGATGATGGGGAGGGTAGTTCTAACTCACTGCACAAGGTTTTACACCTACTCTATTTAAGTATATATTAAAGGCAAACCAACCATAACCAAATCAAACCAACAACTGCAATAATGTCTTCCAATAAGAAGAAATGTATTCAACACTGCTTCAATTGTCATATTTGTGAACTATACCAGTAATCAGTAACATTTTTTTTTTTTTTTTTTTTTTTTTTTTTTTTTTTTTTTTTTTTTTGCTTTTTTTGTGTAGAAATCATCAACATTCCAAGTGACAGCTCTGAATCAATCTTTGGCATTTCAAGTGACTCTTCTGATGCCATCATTGTTGCACAACAATTGTCATGGGAGGATTACTTCTCAAAGGATTATAATGCAAAGGATTACTTCCCACAGGTTGCAAAGAGGTTGAAAAATAGCAGTAACCTTACACCCAAACAGGAATCAAAGAAAGAATTTAATGCAAGGCTTAAGGTACTAGGACTGCCATGTAACAAAAAATGTGAAGAACATGGTGTCAAACCATTTGTTATCAAATACCCTAAGGATCCAACAGGAAAGGGCAAAAAGAAGATGGGTTAAGGGCTTTTTCATGTACTAGGCTGCTTTGTAACAATTGCGCAATTTCAGGTTAATTACTATTCCCGGAAAATTTTACTACTCACTTTTACTATTCATTTTTCCCGAAATTTTCCCGAAATTTGATTTTTATTTCATGGCCTCGAGTGATAAATCATTTCCATAACAAATTAAAAGTTTGACATTCATAAGATCATTTTCGTGAAAGTTATTAAGGAATTACACGGAATTACACGTTTTAGGGTAAAACGTCATTCAAAAATTCTACGCACAACGAAACTCGACCGCGTTAAGTGACCCCGCATCAGAAAAATGTTTAGTACTCTCATGATTAATTAGAGAATTAATCATGACTAAGAAAAAAAAACATGACCAAAATAAGTCTCGGCCGTGAAAAACAGGAATTCTCGTTTTTAAGCACTTTTACTTAGCTGTAACCTTAGCCTATACCTGCACCGCGTTTCTAAGACAATTTAAGTTTTCAACTTATTAGAATAAGTCAACATATTTTTCCCTCCTCCTTTGACCAAAAATCATTCCTTGATTTTATAAGTCATTCCTTGATTTTTAGGCTTACGGTTTTATGTCTAAAAGACATTTAATACCAACCGACACTAGACAGAGCCCAGCCTAGACATTATAAGACATTTTAAGTTATTAGTATTCTATTAGAAAAGTTACATTTTACTTTTCTCAATTTTACGCAACTTTCGTACGTTTTACGTATTACGCGTTTTAGACCTGTATTTCCAGTTTTAGCAGGGTTTTAGCACCCTAATAGAACCTACCACTCATTTTATATTTTATTATGGAGTATATTGATAAGTTCTAGCATATTTATAAGTTTCATATTTTTAGGATACCCGGTTTTACGTTTCGTGACTTAACAACTTACGGTTAACAATTTACGGAGTCAAAATTAGTTACATAAGCTTAGATAATATCATCAAAAGTCCACACTTGCTCCCCAAGCTTTGTGAAACCGCCTCTAGGGGGGGGGGATTCACACTTGTGGCATGATATCATGACTTTAGCCATTAGATCAAGACTTATTTACAACTTGGTCACCAAGTTTAGGCACTTTCCTAGTTAGCTTCCTAACCTCCTCATTCGTGCTATAAATAGGCAACTAGAAACACTTTGATCTTCATCTTTTCATCACCAAAAACGCCACACAACAAATCCCTAGCACCATGATCCTTTGATCTTCAAACTATAAGTTACACATAAGAGTTCAAGGTCTTAGTATTCTCTACCTAGTTCTCAAGTTTGTTTGGTGATTCCATGGTTGATTTAGGAGCTACACAAGGTTACTAGGGCTGAAGTTAAATGATTTTCACAAGGGTTATATCAAGGCTAGCAAGGGTTACAAGAGTTATGGTGAAGGGTTTACAAGCTTAGGTTTAGTGTCCTTGTTCTATACTTGACTTCCTTTCTTTAGAAAGCCAAAAGTTGTAAGCAAACCTATTACACTTTCTTGCTCAATATCATTTTCATGCTTATTATGTTTCTTTCATGCTATATATGGTCTTTGTATTATGTTCATGATGTATAAAAACAAGTAAAACAAGTTATGGTAACTATATATTAACTTATGATAAGTAAACAAGTAAACTAGTGACTTTTATGGAGAACCACGACCAAAATAGTACAACTATGATATTTGACACTTACTTACTGTTATAAAGGACTTCAAAAGGAAAACATAGCAATTTGAATCACCCAAAACGAGTACCCGAGTCAAAAGTTATGGCCATAAGAAGTTAGCGAAACCAAAACGGCAAATCTGCCTAGAAACTTTTTGTTTGCGTTATGCCATTTTGAAAGTCACCCTTCTGGTCCGATTCATCAAAAAGTTAAAACACGAAAGTTGTCCGGAACGCCGTTTTCGTTCAGGAACAAAGAAGCTCGAGCCCTGAAAATGCTTTCTGAGTGATAATTTTCTTCAAATTCTTAACAGCCCATTTTTAGACCAAAGTTACTATATAATGATTATAATTAGATGAGACCAAGAGGTCTAATGACCTAAAGCCAAGACCACAACCATGGCTAAAGCCAAGGTTGAGTCTCAAGACCATGGTAACAATGACCAAGGTCACGGCAAAGCCACGGCTAAAGACCATATAACTTTTAAAGATCAAAACTTATATATATGTTATCAAATACTACAATAGTAGGGAGCCTCATGTGAGGAGTTCATTAAGTAAGCCGTCGAGATGAGTTGTGGATTTACGAATTAAAGTGTCCTGGCTCCTCGAACGTTTACTCCATGACTTCTGAATTATGTCGGCCCGAACGGTAGTAAGAGATATACAACCTATACATGTTTCATAAACCATTTATATTCAAAGACTTACACTATATACTAAGTACTACATCATGAACATTGTGCAAGACATATATAGGCAATCTTTCGTATTCTTAGACGTTACTCCAAACCTAAGTCACAACGTTCTATTATAGGCTGCTCTTAGAGACTTTCGCGATTCGACTACCACTTTCATTTCTCATTACATAAGCTTAAGGTGAGTCATAGCCCCTACTTTTTCATACTTGTTTTAACTCTTTGGGGGGGATACATGCACAACTACTTTCTTACTTGTACAAATACTCAAAACATTTATACTTGATTGTTTCATACTTGATTGTCTTATACTTGATTGCATTATACTTGATTTCATACATACATGACTGTTTTATCTTTGGGAAGTGGCTCCCAGCAAACTTTTATCTTTGGGAAGTGGCTCCCAGTTTTCTTTGGGAAGTGGCTCCCAGTTGTCTTTGGGAATTGGCTCCCAAGTGAGGTCTTCGGAGATGAAGTAGAGACTCACTACTAATTGCTTAATTGTCTTGATGAACTTATACATGTCTTTATTATACTATATGTTAGCAGTGGGTTGTGAACACACAGGTTACAAGTCTCTTATGGCGGGACTTGTAACTGAGCGGATTCACGATGCCTTTGTTGTGTGAACATTCTTTTAAGGCTTTTCAACTGTTTTAAGACAAACTCTATGAACTCACCAACCATTGTGTTGACACTTTAGCATGTTTATCTCAGGTTAGTAAGGCGATAGCTAGTGCGTGGAACTTAGAGTCAAGCTGTATATTCTGAAGACTTACACTTTTTATCATTTACCATTCAAAACATTTGTATACATTTATGTATCATACTTTGAAATCTCATGTTTGTAACTTTGAATTCATTAATCGAATGGTAACTTTTCAAAACGTCTCATTTAGAGGTCGTTTTCTATAACTTGTACTTTGTATTATGAAGTAGCACCCCAGTGACACAGTCTTCCGCTGCGGTATTTTGGGGGTGTTACAGATTGGTACCAGAGCCTTGGTTATAGAGAACTAGGTTGCATTTAGTGCCTAGACTATAACTGCTATATACGTTAAGACTCTCCTCTTTATTTGCCTTACACACACTACATACGCATACGCT
>JARVZY010007429.1:0-23288 GCA_030686995.1 Artemisia argyi | reverse complement strand
AGGGACTACGAGTGTTATTTGGATAAACCATAAGGACGAAACATGTAATTTTTTCAATATAAAATAACTGGGAAACCCGTTATATGTCTTACATTGTAACCAAAAATAAGTTTAGTACACTAAATTAAAGAAAAAAGGTAGAGTAACTTAAATTGAAATTGAGCATAAATTGGATATTATTAAATGCTCTTCGTGGTTTTGTAATTATTTTCATCTAACAATTAACGGTTTTTAAGAATATTTAGTTTTTAAGAAAACAGGGTGGATAAGGGTATTTCATTTGATTGAAAAATTGATGGTTGTGATATGATGGATCTCTCAATGTGCAACTTAATGTGCAAACTTTTTATTTAGTATGAAAATGAAATTATCTTCTTAAAACAAACAATGCTTACACATTATTCAGTTAAAAACAAGAACAATGAACGAAAACAATGTTCTGGCCAATTAATATAATTTATTACGAACGAAAATACAATATATAGAAGCATCGGCATTATATCTATAATACATTTATCTACGGTATATTCCAAGCATCTTCTATAAAATAGTAATTAAAATCTGGCCTAGAAATCGCGTCTAAGTATCCCAACACATAAGCCCAAGTCTTGGTTAAACTTATCTGATTTGTGGGTGATAAAACATAATGTTCGGTTTGTTTACAATCCGACTTTGTACACTTTTCTACCACCTTCCAATGTATTCACAGCTTTCCACCGTCTTCTTCATCTGTTGTGGTAAGTTTTTACACCTGTCTCTTTTTTATCAACAGTTCAACACAACTGCTTCAATAAATTATCAAGGCACTTAATTGGAAAAAAAAAAGTGTGGTGGCAATTTAATTTGAGGAAAAAAGCAACTTACGAACAACATTTGGCCATCTGAGTTGTTTTGATGATTTAACGGTTTTGTTTTTAAGATTTTATTTGTATGATTTTATGGGTTTTGTGTAGCTTACATGATTTGATTATGAGGGGGTTAATTGGGTTTTGATTTTCAGTTTTTATGATTGCGAAATAAAAAATTCTTCACTCATGGTTTTGGTTCTTGTTTCACAGGTAATTGAAGAAGCTGAAGACGAGTGTGGGTTGCAATCCTATCCTGAGGTATAATATTCTTGATTTTGGGTTTTGTTGCGAAATCGAGTAGTTTGTGCAAAAATGGCAGTTTGTGTACCGTAGTTTGTTTAAGCTTATTTTTGGACTTATGATTGGGCTATATTTCATGAGTTCAATTTTTGTATCAGTATATGATTAGTTTGAAATCAGCTGAGATAGGGGGTATTTGGAATTCGTGATAACACGGTATGATAAGTAGTTTCAAATACACTGGTAACAATGAAATTTGTGAATGTTGTGGAATTTTTTAAATGAGAGAATAACTATTTATGATGTCGTAATCTAGGAGTTTACATTTGTACATTTCGGAATTTTGCATACTTGCATGAGTTGCAGTAAATTAGACAAAAAAATTATACCGATGACTTTAACTTTCTACAGAAATGTAACGCTCAAGTGAATTCCTAAAGAAGGCGTTTGAGCATCACTGAGGAACCGGTCCAAATTCAGATATGGAAGATGGAGAAGAAGGATACATTACCGACCAACAAGATGATGAAAGTGATTGTACTACTCCTATGACAAGTTCACCTGATGGGCAGCAGCTGACGTCACCAGAGGTCGAGACGTCGTCTCCTCTTTATATGAGTCAATTCGATTGCTGTTCTATCTACCTCTGGATTGAGTTTAGCTTTCACACCAATGGTACTCATGTTGAAGGTTAGTCTCTTGCAGTCGAATACTAATAAATATGTAATGTTGCTCTATTTTGGTAATGAGGGTGATATGGTGAAACTTAAGTGTGATATTGTTTGGCAAATGGTTTCTTAAGTTTAACTTACAAGTGAGCGTTTGCCAATGAAAATATATGGGGTACCGTTTTTGTTTGAGAATATAGATCATATGCATTATGATGCAATGTTCGTGCCTATTACTCTGACAGTTTGAGTTTAGTAACTATGTGCCTATATGATAAATTTAGATAGGGTTAGTATTCCTGTATATCTTTAAGTTGGCTTTTTGACAGCACCAACTCTAAAGTTGCCGCTGAACTACACTTAGTATCATTTTAATTATTTGTGCAGCATATTAGGTTAAGCGTGAAGGTGCAGGTAGTTGCAGTAGGGAGCAGCTCTCGATGATGTCTTCCTGTAAGTAATCATGTTGGTAAATGTTTATTTATATAATGAACTTGAATTCGTTAGGTAACATATGTGTTTGTTGTTTGTAGAGAGCCTGAAGAAATTGTTGCTGATACTCAAAAGATAAGGATTTAGCAAAAAAAGTTTCTGCTCTCAAGCAAAAAGAAGGAAGAAGATACCTATGTTAAAGCGGTATAGCTTAGGGTTGAGCATCGGTCTCGGATCGGACCGACCAAGACCTAGACCGAATTAGCCCAAATGACGAGACCGAGGACCGGACTGAATGTGGTCGGTCCGGTCCAACAAGGCAAAATAGTCGGTTTGTGGTCCGGACCAGACCAGACCGACCAAGACCGAGACTGAATTAGCCTAAAAGCCGAGACCGAGGACCGGACCGAATGTGGTCCGGTCCGGTCTCGGTCGGTGCGTCGGTCGGTCCGGTCTGTTCAACACACCCATTTAATTAGCTTGAGAAGTTGAAATCAAATAATAATGCATAAAAAAAAATGATTGTTATGCTTAATAATCATGCATTCATGCCTACTTATATATTTAATGATTTGATATGTTCAAAAAAAATATATACATATATTTAATGATTTGATTGATTGATTTGAAAAAATAATGGGTTAAGATTTGGAAAGAGACATGATACATTGTATAAGTGATTTGTGCATTAGACATGGGTTTTAAATTTAAATAGCACTCCTCTGTAATTTAGTATAGCCCCTTCACTCGCTTGTATAATTAAGACTACTACATACACTGATAAAACTGGCTGGATATATATGGGTCCTACGTCTGATTTAGCCCCTAAATGGGGAGGATGTCTATTTTATTGACTTGTGGATATAGATGATATAAGGGAAATATGTAAGCCCATGCACAATATCTCTTCCCTCCCTACTTAGAAAAAAAGAAACACCCCCTAACATACTTACCTTGATTACAAGAATTATCTTTCAAAAAAAAAAAATAATAATAAAAAAAATTACAAGAATTAGGCATCCAGTTTAACAATAAGAAAATGTCAAATTTTTTAAAACTTAGGATCCGACGAAAACAATGCCTAAACTTATGTTCTTTGTGAAGAAACGTTACATCTCATTTGATTACAACTATTGCCTTTATTATATTTACAGCAAAATCCATTTTTAAAATATCTGTTGCTTCCAAAAAAATATCATTTTAAAAATATTTAATTGTTTACAGCAAAATTAAATCGTATCCATGCAGTCATGATCAATTCGGATTTGATTTAATAGCATACATGGTTCGTAATTTATACTCTACATCTTATGTTATACGTCCAAACTTTTCTAGAGTATCAAAACGCTATCAACAATATAACATTACATGCATTGTTTACAACTCTTCTAGAAATTTCTAAAAGGTGTAAATCGATGGGAACACCATAACCTCATGCGCACCCCTAACCGGGATTCCAATCGGACCTTCTCTAAGGACCAGACCCGGGCAATGATCAGTTGTCCCGGTAACCTAATTAGTCATAAGTTGGGATCGAACCCAGCTGGTCATTTTTCAAAAAAAACCTCCTTCGACTAGTTAATTCAGCGTTTGCGGCGAATTTTAACAGGCAATAATCTAAAGTATAATCTTAATCATACAAGCGAGTTGACCTTATATAAGTTTCATGTGATATAATTATACAAGCAATAATCTCTTTCAATATAAGTTTTCTAAAAAGTTTCTGTTTCACATCTATTGATATTGATGTCATATAAAAAGAGCATTAAAGATACTAAATTAAATTTCAACGTTCATAACAACTTAACCCGCTACTCAACAAGAACCTAGTCTCGCTGTAAAAAATGTTTCATTTGATAACATATATTAAAAGGAAATACGTTACGTGTACTTTAAAACGCATTAAATAATAATTAAGAACAAATATTCATTCGACCATGCCTAAACTTTTATCCCGTGAATATATATAGTGGCATCCTCACAAAGTTTTGGTAACTTCCCATATATTTGTCTCTATATAATTATCATGTGACCACAAACAAATGCACGTATACATACAAACTCAGTTCATGGTTTGTACATTTTAAGCAAACACCAAGATTTATCCAATAAAAACAGCTCTTGTCGTTGTTAACAAGATTTTGGGCCTCTTTTACAAGATGCATTGTTTAGTGTGTGTTTTCATCATGGTTCTTAGGATCTTAACATCCTCCGATGCCGCAAGAACGATGGATTTATCGTACCAATCTTTGTCTTGTTTGAAAAATGTTTCTACAAGGAAGGGGATCGAAACCACCTTCAAACTTCGTTTCCCATTGCCTACTTGGCCTCCGGGTTCGTATTTTGTACTATCATTTGTAGAATATTTTATCTATCATACGTAAAAAGGAATCCTTGTGTATTGAAAATGAATGTATCATTTTGTGTTTTAAATCGTTTTAGGTGGAGGTTTTGCTGGTGGAACTATAGATTTAGGAGGATTACAAGTGAGTCAAGTAACAACATTTAACAAGATATGGGCAGCTAATGAGGGAGGACCGGGCAATCTCGGGGCAACGTTTTATGATCCGGTTTCAATACCTCAAGGTTTTTCGAGTTTAGGTTGTTATAGCCAACCCAACAACATGCCTTTATTTGGGCATATTCTTGTGGGAAAAGATGTCACAAATGACCCTTCAAATCCTACTCTCAAACAACCAATTGATTATACTCTAGTTTGGAGTAGTGTGTCTCTCAATATCACGAAAGATGGTGATGGATACATTTGGTTCCCGAATCCTCCTGCCGGCTATAAGGCTGTCGGATATGTGGTTACGAACTCGTCCCAAAAACCCGCTTTGGAAAGAGTCCGTTGTGTGAGGTCTGACTTAACGGACTCTCTGCAGAGCGACTTATGGATATGGGGACCGAGTAATAGTTTAAATGTTAATGGGTTCAATGTGTATAGCTCTAAGCCAGCAAATAGAGGTGTTCAAGCCATGGGTGCGACAATAGGAGGTTTTGTGGTTCAAAATGGGATAGGAGGCAACACATTGTCAATATCTTGTTTGAAGAACTTGAAGGGTAATGTGGTAAACTCGATGCCAAACTTAAACCAAATTAAAACCTTAATTCAAACTTATTCTCCTGTGGTTTATTTTCATCCTGATGAACCATACCTCCCATCTTCAGTTGACTGGTTCTTTCAAAATGGTGCATTGCTTTATCACAAAGGAGATGAATCAAACCCTATTCCTATTAGCCAAAATGGCTCAAATCTCCCACAAGGTGGTTCAAATGACGACACTTATTGGATCGACCTTCCAAAAGATGGTTCAAGTAAAGAAAGGGTTAAGAAAGGTGACTTGCAAGATGCAAATGCATATTTTCATGTAAAACCCATGTATGGAGGATTATTTACGGATATTGCTATTTGGCTATTTTACCCTTTTAATGGTGCATCAAGAGCCAAGGTCGGGTTCATTAACATTTCATTAGGAAAAATAGGTGAACACGTTGGTGATTGGGAACACGTTACATTACGAATTAGTAATTTCAACGGTGAATTAACGAGTGTCTTCTTCTCGCAGCATAGTTGGGGGGCATGGGTGAGTGCTTCACTTCTTGAGTACGCAAGTGGCAATAAGCCAGTTGTGTACTCATCACTCCATGCTCACGCATCTTATCCTAAACCAGGGTTAGTCTTAATTGGTCCTGCGGGGGTCGATATTGGACTTAGAGATGATACGGCAAAGAGTGATAAGGTCATGGACACCGGGGTAAGGCCAATGGTGATCTCGGCCGAGTATTTAGGGTCCATAGTGGTCGAACCACCATGGTTAAACTATGAAAGAAAATGGGGACCAAAAATTGATTATGACCTTGATAAAGAGATAAATAAAGTGGAGAAGGTTATGATAGGAAAATTGAAACAGGCTTTTGACAAGTTTGTGAAGAGTATTCCTAGTGAGGTGTTGGGTGAAAATGGGCCAACCGGACCTAAGGTGAAAAATAGTTGGAGTGGAGATGAGATGCCATAAATATTTGACTTGTTTATATATGATTCTTTTGGTTACAACATATTACGTAATATGATTTGGTTTTACAAGAGAGTAAAATTAGTACATATAGCAATATTACATATGTTGAGCATTGTGATTTTCATGAGCTTGTGCATGTAATCCTGTTGGTGTTAGGATGAATTTTACATGCAATTATAAAAAATTATGAAACTTGTATTATTTCGAAATGTTTTATGTCAAAAATTGCATAAAAAGTTAACAAAATGATTACCTATTTTTGCTTTGTGAAACTGTTTTAAGATAAAGATGTTAGTGTTAGGATTAGCTAGAAGAATCTTAAACTGGTGCGCACATTTCAAATTGCTTCCATTACGCTACGTTTCTACCTATTGTCTGTGCACGCACACATTTTATCCTTTTTGACTTTATTTAACACTAACAAGTTGAAATTAGATTGTTTATCCAAATCAATTATTGTTTCTTTGAAGTTTTAGTTTATCTTATAGAATAGCAACAAATGCAATCAGTTCATTTCCCACTCGATATGAATTCCTATATATTGCTTAGATTGAAGATAGCATGAGTTGATGTTTCAAAAGTGAATAATAAAAGTATCAACTATCACTTAATCAATTGGGCAAAAAATGTTTAGTGCGTCATGCAATTGGAAAGCAGACCACTCCCTACGCTCTTAGCCTCTTATGCACTCTCTCCGTCTTCATTTTAAATGTTCGGAAACAAATTTTTACATTTTATGACATGTGTAATAAATATAAATTCGAAGCTAACAAAATGTTTTATTTACCCAAGCATTAATACATAAAGCTCATATCTCGCTAACAACCGTCAACAACCAGTGTTGCAACAACTCCTAAATCATTTCACAAACTGAAACTATAATGTGAACGATTAAAGTGAGACAAAAAAAGTAAACTAAAGTAACTAATGTTCACATGTGTTATATGACATGATAATAGATGCCTTTGCCATGATCCAGGTAACACTAAAATGGCATTTCTATGTCTATTACATGCCCCATATCGATGTATAGGTACATTAACGTTATAGCTCAATCACAGCTACAACTGTCTACTTTTGTCAAGAGTTGTTAATGCATTATTCCAGCTATGAGTAATCAACAAGCATTGATTCTAAAGTTAGAAACGGTGGACAGACAAAGTTCACACCACAATATGTTCAAATGGTAAAATGATGAATGCATATCGGTGTCGGATTGTTTCTCTAAGTGAATGTCACAACTAAACCGTGTAACCATTTCACAATCTGATTGCAAGCATGAACTATGCTAAGACACAAATTACCAGCACCTTCATGGGCAATAGCTTAATACAAACAATAATTTATGTATCTCAATTGATACTAGTCAAACTATCAGTAACCATTCACTTTGCAGATACATAAAACCCCATCCTTCAACAATGAATTAGAAAATGCCCAAAATGCAAAATAGCAACAAAAAAAAAGAGGAAAAAAAATAATACCCTAGTCATACAAAGTCCATTTTACAAGCCACTTGGTCCTTTCTCTGGCACTTTACCTGATGAATTTTAGCCCATACCAGTCGTATCAAAATCCCAATTCTGGCAAAGGATCGTAAATCACTTTAACCGAGTTGTTGTTCTAGCAAGTGAGGATTGTCCATTTAAAGAAAATAATCAGGAGTACGTCTGGTTACATCAGGCTCTCCTCTCCTAGGGGCCGGATCAAACTGCAACATTGAATCATCCAAAGTTAATTTGCTAGCTTGACTAGAAACATTCGGTAAGAATAACTCATTGGTTTCAAAAAATATATACTGCATAAACAAGATAGAATGCCCTAGAAAACTTGATCAAATATAGTACCAGCCACCGCAACATAAAGGCTAAAGACAAAACATTTGTCAGGCACATTGGTTCATGAGTAAAAACGGGCAAAATCTTATGCAGGTTGGAAAGAGTGGGTCGACTTAAAGCAGTTTTTGTACCCAAAAACTTCTAAGTTTTTTACCCTTAGTTGTCAAACATGATAAAACTACACTTATTGCGACTTTCGACCCATTCGACCTGAATCTGTTTTAGTTACAGATATTAATTTGACCGTTGAGAAAACATATAACCCAAACGGACTTGTTCAAATGTAAATGAGACAAATGTATCACCCTTTTATAATGCTCAGTGGTGGAGATGGATGAAAACTTTGGATGTTAATCCATTTTATAAAAGGAATGTTGTTTCTAAGTTCCCCTTAATATTGAATCTTAACATATGACTCATTTCTTGGAAGAACAAAATCTAAAACATATCCAATGGCAGGGAGCAAAGATATGATAACACTGAAAATATGCATGTGTCTGGATGTTTTCAGAGTAAAGAAACCTGGATAAACGTGTGGCCCTTGCAATCATCAACTTCCAAGATAGAAGCCATGTTTCCACACCGATAGCAATAGTTTGGTGCGCTAAAGATGGTAACAACCTTTTGCTCCTGTCATACAAAAAAATTGACATAAAACTTTAGTTAAAAAAAACATGAAAAGGGTCGAATGAGCAAGAACCAAAAAGGTCCCACGAAAGCTAAACATAAAAGTTATCATTACATGTCCCCAGTTAAATCCCTCCATGACCAGCTGATGAGCTCTAGCAATAAGCTTCAGGCTGTTGGTATGGTTAAATTGCTCAGAGATATCCTACAAGAGAATTTTATGTTATAAAACAGTGTCACAATACTAATGAGAATAGAAGAAATGCAACATATTACTTGGCCAAAAGTGTATCCGGCTCCACGAGGTGAAATGCCCCAACCACAACGGTCATCTGGGTCAGACCATAGAAGATCACACATTGGACCTTCGTGTGGAACCTCTTGAACACGGTCAAAGTTTCTTATACTATCAAGAGTTTCAATTGAAGGTGACAAACCACCATGAAGACAAAATATCTCTGATTCAACCTATAACAGCACCAAAAGAAGGAAAATCAGATTGTCATGACTGTAAGCATAGACAACGATATTGATAATATTAGAAAAACAAACAATGGGCAAACTAACCAATGCGGTCAATGGAAAATAATCAAAGAGATCTGTGAAAGTCTTCCAAACATTAGCATTTCCATACCTATAAGACAAAAACTACAATTACACACCAGCAAGGACATTATGCATACAGGAAAATAGTAAACTACAAATAAAAATAATCAGCAAGAACTATCACAGTTGTATGCGACTGTCTTGCTACATCCAAATTTATTGGCATATTTTGATCCATGACATATTGTATAACATTCAGAAAATGAAAACTATAATAGCCTATAAACTATAACATTAAACGGAAAGCTAACTTACTTCCGAAGACATTCATCATAAAACCCATAGACTTGAGTGATCTGTACACAAAAAACAATGGTCAGTTCTAGAGGTAGACTATTAATATGGGAAAACCTTCACATGAAACAATTTCAAGAAACATGCTTAATACTCGACCAGTATACATATATTTATTTTAGCATGGAATAAAATACCTGACGACTTTCATGATTTCCTCTTAGGATTGTGATTCGCTGAGGATACCGCACTTTCAGAGCCACCAAAAGCTGCGTAAGAGTAAATTTCATCAATATTATGTAACAGCTTCTATAAGATATTGACATTGAATATAGAATAATACAATTCTGCTAACCCCAATTTTGTAAACTTCCTTCTTAGTCAAGTAACTTTGATGCCATTCATGAGTATATACCCTGTGTCTCAACGTAAATGTCACATTTTTTTGAATTAAAAGGTTCTTTAAATCAAATTATGAGGTTTCCCCAATAGAAAGGTGAATTGTAATTTTGTTGAGTTTTGGCCAATGTAATTAACTTCAAACTAAACATAAGTTCAATGAATATTGAGTTCAATGAAAATGGTTCCTCGGGAATGTGGCTAATCATCTAGTTTACTGAAATGTGCATAAAAATAGACATTCTAATATTTATGGGTGAAGGAGCAGTAAATTGGTGGGGTATCTACCCCCAATATTTGTTTTCAGCTGGCCAAGTAAGAAATGCAGAAGGAAAGAAAGTATTCAAATCGTTATTGTCATTAAACTTCGTTTTCATTAATTTGAGTAACCTTTGCTTTATTTTTATTTTTGAGATGTCACAGTTATATTACCCTTTACATGTGTTTTTGCAAATGCAAAGAGCTGACTTATCAGCAAAAAGACATATTAAATTCCGCTTACCGTGACAGTCTCAACAGAATAATATCCTCGATCGACGTAATCCCCCATAAACAAGTAGTTAGTATCCGGGCACTGCAATTGAAAAATGAACCACATGAAACTAAACGTCTGAAAACGTAAAAAACAGATATACAAAATATGTGGTGGCAGATCAACTCAATAGCCACACAGTCCCTTGTCAAGTTGTCATTAATTATGGGATCCAAGATATTTTTTACATAAGGCGGAAAAAAAATACCTTCCCTCCGATGCGAAAAAGTTCAGCAAGATCATGAAACTGCCCATGGATATCACCACAGATGGTCACAGGACTTCTTACCGGCTGCAGGAGAGAATACAAACAATTGAAAGTAAGAATAGTTGAGATCAAATTATGTCTACATACGCACTTTCAATCAGATATTCACATATTTATCAATATCGGTGTAGCATATATATATCTTCTTAATGGTACAGATAGATCATGAACTTCACCATAATAAAGATGCAATGTAACATATAGATTAAATACATATTTGAAAATGCATCATAAATATTCTTGTATTAATGAGTAAAAAAAAAAAAAAACATACCTGAACGTTGCTTTCATTCATCAGTATCTCTTTCGCCTTCTCACATAATGTCTTAACCTACACACACAAACAGCAAGTACCTTAACATGATTGTTTCTGCAAACTAACCACCATAACAAATCTTTATGCTCTTTTTAGCCAACTATTTTCAAAGGTTTGTTTGTTTCCCTTTGCATAATTTAGTGAAGTTCTCATAAAGGGATCACATAAACTATCAATTCACAACTATGTTTGTTTCTCAACAACCCAAGCATTTTCTATAAAGTAGCAGTAGTGACGACTACCAAAGGTGTACACACTATGGCTACATAACATAAATGTAAGGGAAACATTTTCAATAATCTGTATGATGAGTAGTTGAATACTTTAACGATTCTTTCAAAGGTACATGATGACTCAAGAGTCATAAATCAGCTTCACGTACTTTACAATAAAACATACCAAAAATGGTTAAACTTCAGAAATAATTGCTCTCTATTGATATATTAACTATTAAGTAGGTGCGTGTGAATGGAAACATAGTTGTCAATAGCGAATAGCGGTAAATAGCGACGAGTCACCTATATGCTACGTAGCGAATAGCGATAAATAGCGACCGCTATTTGTGTTTAGCGACCGGCGTTGACGGCGTTGACCGGCCGCAATTTTTTTATATATACTTATATATATACTCCACACATTTATATTTAAAATGTCCATTTATCTTATGTATAAGTTGTAAAATTTACATTACATGTGTTTTTTTTAATTAAATTTTGATTTACTTTTAGTCAGTGTTCTAAAAGGCGCCGCCAAGGCGTCGCCAAGGCGCGAGGCGTGGCCTCGCCGCCACAAAATAGACCATGGCGGCTGCTCTAGGCGTGGCGTGGGAAAAGGCGTGACAAGGCGTGAAAAGGCGCGCCTTTTGATAAGGCGTGGCGCGCCTTTTTGAAACAGTTTTGGTTTTTTTTGTTTTTTTTTAATTATTATTATTATTTTAATAACTATTTGAACGATCATTTGAAATTTGGGCTATTTGTTATTTGGGTCTGATAATTATATAATAAGTAGTAGTTAAATGTCTAATATAGTAGTCCAAATGTATATGAAATATGATATTATAATATAAATGATAAATATATAAATATTTTTTCGCCGCCTTAGTCACGCCGCAAAAAACGCCATGGCTTCGCCATGGCGCGTAAGGCTTGAGGCGTGGCCTTGCCGCCACGCCACGCCTCACGCCATTTATAACATTGCTTTTAGTAGAGCACACTAAAGAGTATGACACAGCCCATTATTTTAGGCCCATTATTTTAGTGGATCATGAATTAGGTTTACATAAATATTAGTAGTACCTATGACACAGCCCCACCACTATCCTCCTTTCACCTTCTTCTCTTCTTTATCACCACAAAAAAACCACTGTTCTCAAATAAAAGCTAGATCTAGCCATTTTTCCGGCAAGTGGGGTCTCACCTCCGACACCACTGTAATCACCATTAAATTCCGAACAAACCCTGAAAACCTCGTTACCTGAACCACCGTTGACCGGCGTTGACCGACCGCTATTTGGTCGCTAAATGATAATAGCGGCTGATGACCGCTACGCTACGTAGCGCGCGATAGCGACCGCTATCGTCGCTATTGACAACTATGAATGGAAAATGGTACATATTTCATGTTAATCTATTTAATCAAATAACTTTCTCATGACAGTCACTCGTTATCAAGCACATTCACGACAAGTTAATGATATTATCATTTATTGGAGGGCCCCTTCATATTAACGTGAATCCCAAGGCAAATCCTTCCAGTTCATACAGATATAATAATTCACGAAAGATGGAAATAAGCATTTTCTCCATACATCAAAAGCCATTGACCCATTCCAAGAACTCAGCAGACAACGTGTTATACACTGGATACCAAGTGATATTCTTAGTTTTCATGACACTGTTTAGATTTTAGACTTATCCCCATGTCTAAATTACCCGGGGTGTCGCATTTTTCTATCATTCATTTATCAGGAAACTTACATCATCATTTATGCATTTCAACGTAACATATAACACACGAATCAAATTAACATAACAGCGCTAAACTAACTAAAGCCTGATAGGCATGACAACGCTTAAATAAGGCCCCATCTATCCAAAGGAAACCTAGTACTTCTCTAATTCACAATCAACATTCACATCTCTTCTTCCATAACTTTCACGCATTAAAATCAAATTTCTTGCTAATTTCGCCCCAAAATGAACCCAAAAAAACATCCTTAATTGCATCAAATCAAAACATAACCATAGCATCATATCTCCTGTTTCATTAAAAAGATTCAATTTTTTTCACATAATGGATCACCCAACATCAAATTAAACACAACCCATATGCTAAAACAACAAAAAAATCACAGATCCATAAAAAAGAATATAAATTTTAACAAACCTCAGGCTCAATTAAGGGTTTGCATTCCATAAGCTGTGAAATCTGTTCATCAAGATTCCCATGGGTGTTGGAAGCTAGATCCACACTCATTTTGTATTATATATAAATAAATTATGGGTTTTTATTTATTTATACATATATTTAATCAATTGAATTGATTATTTTTGTTGAAATGAAATTTGGGAATAAAGATGAACAAGAATGAATAAATGAATGAAACCCTGGTTAATTTTGGGAGATTGTTTGTTGTTTTGTTTCGATGGTTTTGTTTGTGGTCCTTTGGTGTTGTTTCTATGCCATGTTTGGTCCCTTTACCTTTTTCTAGTTGGTTTGTAACGAGGATTTCAACTCGCGCGTTGCGACGAAGTGTATGTATACGATGTTGTTGCACACACCGCAAAAATAAAAGTCGGGATTTTTTAACTATGATTTATGTAGCTTAACGAGCCGTCCTCCTCCCTGCAATCATCCTTGTTAATACAAATATCGCCTAAAAACGTTATTTATGTTTTACGATCTTTGCTAAGTTTTGTTAACGATAAAATGTAAACTTTAGTTTCTAAGTAAATCATAATCTTAGTTTTTTTTTTTTTTTTTGGGTAAAAGGGATGATACCCCGACAAATATATTAAACAACCAAAACTATACAATGCAAACTAACTATGGACACACCCATAGTAGTCAATAGTCCATGACATCCCCAAAACATGCTTAGGGAACATCAACAAAAAAGAAAACATACTACTTTGTCTAACCTTATTGCAACACAAATAATCACTACTAAACTGAGAATACCACACCATGACACTGTTCTTCCTCTTCAATGTTGGGTCAACATTTCTATGGTAAACCATGGAGCATTTCACTAAATGTGATTGTCTCCTTAAAAAACCTTCCCAAGTAAAACCCATCGGGACAAACCTTGGGTAAGGAAAAAGAGTACAACTCACAATTAGGACTCCTACCAATATGAGAATATTGGCCTTCAAATCATCAAAGTAGGATAACAAGCCCCACTGATGACAAGAGAAGCATAAAACCCAATACCTAGGACCACACTTCATCACCATCAAAAGCCTATTACTGTCCTTCAAGTAACCTGAAACCCAACTACCCCAAGTACTACTACGGATTCTAAACCAGATGTGAGTACAATAGATAGAAGTCCAGTGAGCTATACTAATAGCCTTACACCCAGGAATGTCATATAGCCAATAGTCCATGTTTCTGCTCCACAAAAACCAATCCACCAAGCTCATGTTAACAATATTACTCCAGACTAAAGAACACCCAGTCAAATAGCTCCCAGCAATATGAAATAACCAGATAAGACAAGAATTAAGAAGCCAATACCAGAATACAATTACCCATACATCATCTGAGCTAGGTTCACACCAAGATGGGCAATCATATAACCAACAGGCTTCAAAAACCATCATTTGTTTACTATACATACATTTCCCAGAGTCATCTAAGCTAGGCTTACACCACATATGGAAAATATGTAAAAGATAAACCAGAAAGATGGTGAAAGAAAGAACCTGAATATCACCATGACTGAGAGGAAGCACATAAATTACACTGGTGTTGCAATAATTAACTTTAACTGTTCTGGAAGTTGTAGAGAAGACATCAAGACTGCTACCATGGATAAACTCTTTATATCTCCCTTTAACCCAGAACCACACCAAGGAACCATTATTACATAGCACAATATAACAAGAATCCAGATCCCACCATATAATCCTAGCAACAATCATGGTTTAAAATGAACCCTTTTTCTGCCGATACTCTGCACTACATGAAATTTCCAAATACTAGCAGCTTCAAAAACCTGTGGAGAGGCATTAAGACTTAGATTCATCACTCTAAGTCTAACCGTATCTTTAATCAGGTTGCAAACCTCATCAAAGGTTCTAGTTCTACCTTGAAACATTCTTAAATTTCTCTCTTGCCAAAGAAAATAAATAGAAGCACCCACCACTAATCTCTGCATAATACTCCATATTGATTTGTTGATAGGTCTGCTAAGAATAAATTGTTGTATATCAGACCATAAGTTGGGAGCAAGATCCAATTTCACTAAACATTTCACCTCATTCCAGACTTTGCAAGGAAAATCACATTCAAAGAAAAGATGGTTGTGACTATCAGGCCTGGACTTACAGAAAACACAAACCATGTCATCTCTTTTCTCCCAAACTCCCATAATATCCTGAGTTTTCAGTCTACCATGAATAACTAACCAGACCATAAACGAGTGTCTAGGTATGCATTGACTGAACCATACAAGATTTGCCCAATTCACAATATTACTCTTTTCCCTAATGTCATTCCACACCCTGGAAACAGAGAAATCGCCATGTCTGCCATTGCAAGTTCTCCATAGGACTTTATCTTTTTTCCCTTCATACAACAAAGGCGGAGGAATAACAGAAAGGCCATCAAACAGCTCCGTTAAATAGTTAGGCCAATTCCATACTCCATTCTGTATAACATCAGCCACTCTAGCTTCAAGCGAAAGCCCAGCTCTAAAAATTCTTCTTTTGTTAATAAAATCACTAAGAGGGCAAATGGGGTGCCAATTATCAAACCACAAGGAAGTGCTCATCCCATCACCTATTCTATGGACAATATGATCCCGTAGAATACTTCTGAGCCTAAGCATGTTCTTCCGGGCCCAAGAATCACCATTTTTCTCAGCAATATCCCAAAAATTTCTTCCCTTAAGCTTATAACTATGAATCCATTTGACCCATAGAGACTGTTTATGAGTAATGAGGTTCCAAACATGCTTCGACATTAAAGCTATATTCCATGTTTTCAACGACTTAATACCCAAGCCCCCTTCCACCTTAGGTTTGCAAACATCTCTCCATTTGATTTTAGCTTTGCCCCTCTTAAATTCCCCATAGTTCCACAAAAAATCTCTCATTATACTTTCAATTTCATTAGCAATAGAGACTGGGAGAACAAACATAGTGGCCCAATAAACTTGCATAGAACCAACCACAGATAAAATAAGTTGTAGCCTACCCGCAAATGAAAGTGATTTGTTCTTCCAATCCCCCACCCTTTTTCTAGCTTTATCAATCAGAGGTTGGCAGTCATTGATATAAAGTCTTTTGGATATAAGAGGCACACCCAAATATCTAACTGGTAAGGTACCCTCAACGAAAGGCATAACACTAAGAATTCTGGCCTTATTAAATGGTTTAACATTACTAAAGAAGATAGTACTTTTAGAAGGGTTAGGAATTAAACCAGAAACCATACCAAAATCATCCAAAGCTTTCTTCAACACCGCAACAGACTTCCAATCTCCATTACAGAACAGCATCAAGTCATCGGCGAAACAAAGATGAGTGATACCCAAATCCTTACACTACTAATGAAATTTAAAAGCTGGACTTTGGGAAATCTGTCTCTTCACCATAAGGTTGAAAACTTCCATAACAAGCGTAAACAGATATGGCGACAAGGGGTCACCTTGCCTCAAACCCCTTTTGCCTTTAAAAAATCCTTGAGGAATACTGTTGATGTTAATAGAAAAAAATGTAGACGTGATACATTCCATAATCCACCCTACCATTTTCTCATGATAACCGAAACTGACAAGGCTGTTCTTCAAGAAAACCCATTCCACCGTATCGTAAGCCTTTTGAATATCAACCTTTAAAGCACATTTAGCATGTCCTCTGTGAGTATGGTATCCTCTCATAAGTTCCTGGGAGAGAAGGATATTATCGCTTATTTGCCTAGATGGGATAAAAGCACTTTGGTTAATGTCAACCAGAGAACCCAAAGTACCTTTAATCCTATTCACCAAAATTTTACTAATACATTTATAGACCACATTGCAACAAGCAATGGGTCTATAATCAATAACCTTAGTAGGATTAGGAAGCTTAGGAACAAGAGAAATAATCGTAGCGTTAACCTCTTTAAGAAGCTTTCCACTAAAAAAGAACTCTTTAACGACTTTACATAGATCCTTACCAATAACATCCCAAGATGCTTTAAAAAACTGAGAAGAGTAACCATCAGGTCCAGGTGCCTTGTTCCCATCTATATCAAATAACGCCACTTTCACTTCTTCATTTGTAACCTCTCTGATCATAAACTCAGCATCAGCATTAGAGAGCCTGGTAGTAAACAAAGAACTTGGGTCTAGAATTGGGGAGACCACAGAAGATTTACCAAGAACATTAGTAAAATGTTTGACGAATTGATCCCCTATATCCATTCCAAGTACGGAACACCCATATTGTCTTCAACCATAGATACCCTGCTTCTATTGATTTGACCCTTAACCACATTGTGAAAATATTTAGTGTTCCTATCCCCTTCATTTAACCAATCAACTTTAGCCTTCTGTTTCAAAAATGACTCTTCGTCTTTTAAAGCAGCTTTATAAGCCTTCAGACATGTAAGTTCAGCCTCTCTCAAAGAAGAAGAGTGAGGATCAGCCACCATAGCTCTTTGTATATTAGCAAGATCAGCTCTTAAAGATTTGACATTCTCAAAGATGTTACCCTGCTCATAGTTAAGCTTTCTGAGAGGTTTCTTTAATATCTTAAGCTTTGAGACAAGCGAGAACATATTGTAACCTTCCACATTAGTCTCCCAATTCTTCTTAACAATAGGGATGAAACTATCCTTACTAGTAAGATAGTTGTAAAATTTAAACGGTTTGGCTTTGGCTTTGACAACTTCAGGTATAATAATGATTGCTGGAGTGTGGTCAGAGGTCATAAAAGGTAAAAAATGAGCATACGAAGTGGGGTAGGCTGAGAGAAAAGGAGTATTGCACATAACTCTGTCCAGCTTTTTGAGTAATCCACCCACTTTACCAGGTTTTTTGTTCCATGTAAAATTCAGACCATGACTAACAATATCATCAACCTCAATATCGGAGACACACTCTCTAAAATCATACATAGCAGTAGTGATTTTGGATCCCCCAGTAGACTTTTCTGAAGGTTCAAAACATGTGTTGAAATCACCTAGAAGAACCCAAGGAGAATCTCCCACAACCCTCTTGTGCTTATGAAGAGATTTCCACAAACTCCGTCTATCAACAGTATGAACAAAAGCGTAAACAAAAGAAACATGGAACCTTTTATCTCCATTAACAGTTTCAACTAGACAGTGAATGACTTGTGCAGTTTGCTCCAAAATCATAACATTAATACAATTTGGGTCCCATCCCACAATGATTCTAGTGCCGCCAGTACAAGAAGAATTATTAGAAACCCACTCCCACTGTCCGAGAACACGTCTGCAAATTCTAGCAAGCTTATTCTTCTTGACATGGGTTTCCACTAGGCCACACAAACAAAAATTGTCTTCCCTAAGCAGCTCAATAACTTGATCTTGGTTACGGGTGTTGTTTAAACCCCTAACATTCCACGCAAAAGCTTTAAATACCATTGGAAACATTAGAAAGGGGGCTGCATCATTCCCTATACTACTAGCAGCATTCACATCATACTCCGGTTTCATTTCCCTAGCAATACCCTCACATTCAGATACAACATCATCTTCATCACCATTAGGAATAGGATCAAGTTTGTATTTATGGCAATTCTTATAAAAGTAATCAAGTTGATGGAGAGTCCAATCAAGCCTGACAGTTTTAGAAGGATAGATACCTGCACTCAAAAGAACGTCCACTTCACTTCTTAACTCATGCCACTCTTTGTTACCATGATTATCATGACTCTTCTCACTATCACCCAAAAAGCCTTCTAGCATTACCTCATCATTGAAAGCTGCAAAAGTATTGCTAAGTGGAATGTTTTCTGCACCAGAAGTATTAGCAGAACTAGAACCCCTCACCAGAACTTTTGGTTTAAAATTGGGATCTTTGCTAAGTTGCTGTAAAGATTTAGAAGGGGAGTTATTAGCAGTACTCTTATGTTTAATAGATTGAGCCTCATTAAATGTCTTATCCATAGCATTACCCTTATTCTTCGCTTGATATATACCCTGTTTACCATTAGCTTTGTTTTGCACTCCAATACTCTTATTATTCGAAGACTGACCATTACTCTGCTTGTTGGATTAAACTTCAAGGATGCAATATTCAGTTTCCCAGTAGTTTGAGGATACTTAGCTTGACCCCCCCTTCATATTACCATTTCTTCCAGGTCCTTTAGTACCACCAGCAGAAACAGATTTGGTGGGAATGCCATTGTGTGCACTCACCACAGGTCTGTTATTCTTTCCAACAGTAGTGAATCCATCATCATCAACAACAGGTTTATGCTTAGCTACCTCATTCTCTTTTACATTAATAGCATCTTTAATGGCTTTTGCTGCTATCTGTTCTTGAGTTCTTGGTCTGCTCTTACATACCACAGTGCTATGTCCGAAGGTTTTGCAATGCATACAAAGTGGTGGTTTCCACTGGTATTTCACTTCCAACTTACCCACCCTAGCAGGTCTATTTCCTAAAGGAGGATAAGATATTTCCAACACACTTGGAAGATCCTCTTCCGCAGAAACCTCAACCAATACTCTAGCAAACTCAAGCTTGCCCGCCTTTTTAAGACATCTCTCCTTGGTCATCTTATCCATAATCATAGGTCTGCCCACACCACTCATTATCTTACCTATACCATTTCCATTACAGAGTTCCATTGGGATGTTATGCACATAAACCCAAATAGGAATGGTAGTAGGTTCGGCTTTTTCAAGCCAAATACCAGGCTCCCATATATTAAGTACCAAAGGGACATTTTGCACCATCCAAGGACCACTATCAAGCACTGTTTTCATTCCTTCTCACTTTTAAACTTGAAGTAAAAGATGCCATTGTTGGTTTTGGTGATTTCCTCAATGTCATATACCCTCCACATCTTCATTAAGTTAGATCTAACCACTCTATAGTCCATGGATGTCCCTACAAAATACCCATACAACTGCATAGCACAAGCCTGACCACCCTTATACACTTCATCAGCTGAAAATTCAATTCTCCTAGTACCATTATCCTGAACAGACACAAAACCAGGTGTATACTCCATTTTCAAAGCCAATTCCTCACTTCCCTTCTTTAGCTTTTCAGCAAACCTATCTGCTACAGCTGAGTACTGATTTGAGATAATAGTAGAACCAAAAGCATTCCCGAAACCAGCACTCCAATTACCAACTTTACTAGAACTAGTAGGATTAGACATGAAAGGATTATCAGCAACATTACAACCCAAACCAGCTCTCCAATTGCCCATATTACTAGTTGAAGTAACAGTCTTAATAAAAGGGTTACCAATAACATTGTTTTCAAACTGAACCTTTAACAAAGGAACATTAGGATTTTTAAGAATACCATTGCCCGTATCACTCTTACCAAATTCAAAATCCATGTCTTCCTTGTTACAAGCAATACCATTCAAATTGTTAGAAGGAACACAATCAGCATTTACAACTCCATCCATACTGATGTGCTCAATCCCAACATTTGAACCTGCTATACCATTATCACATACAGACCCTGTCTTAGCACCAACTATGCCATCCTTACTACCAGTCTCACAACCACTAACACTATCTACATCACCAGTACTAGGGTTATCAGAACTAGTTTCAAGACCACAGTTCCTAGCCACAGGACTAGTCTGCCTACTATTGGTGGCATTAACATCAAGAGGGAGGTTTATAAAAGACCCATCATTACCACTGACAACATTACTAGAGTCATTAACCATTTTGCCACAAGTCTTAACACTAGAAACAACCATCTTAGAAGCAGACCTATGCTTAAAAGTAGAACCCATTTCAAACTTAACATTATTACCTTCAACATCAATATTAGGGCTATTAATAACACGTTTACCACCCCTATTATCTATAGGAGATGATTCATTACGTTTTCGAGACTTACCAGTAGTCCACGATGAACGAAGATTTCTTAAAATAGATCCAGCACCAACAGATGTAGACCCCAGAGAAGAAATCTTTAATTTGATGCCATGGCGGTGCCTCCTAGTTTTACCCTCCTTCATTTTGGACAAAGGAATACTTGATTTCGAAAGATGCACCTTATCTGGTGACATACCAGTAAGCTCACAAAACTCTGTAACAAGTGGATCTGGGGGTTTATTATTTTCAATAGGCATAACGAAGGTTTGAGTTTATGTGAATTGCAAGAGGAATTACAGGTTTAGAAAGTGGAAGATTCACTCAACAAAACGATTGTTGATTGAATATTTTAGGGTTTTGGGGATTTTGTCTAAATCGCCAGAGAGGAGAGAGAAAGAAATTTTTTTTAGTTATGGTTATTAATCTTAGTTTTAAAGACTTGCATAACTAGACATTTTGCTACATTTCACATTTCATAAAACACAACACTTTTTATTTCTTAAAATAGAAATGTCACATCACATTTATGGCAAGTTTTGTCAATATACATTTATGGAAAGAAAGTGTGTTTGACTAACCATATGTTTGCTTGCACAAGTTTTGTGTTTGACTAGGTGTAATGAGATGTGACATTGTTTGGTTTGCAAGATTAATTGCAAAACCAACTGCAAGCCCGGCGGAACCCTGGGGGTACACGGGCGGAACCCATCTGAGGGTTCCGCCGTATCCGCCAGGCCTGCAGAAGGTTTTGCTATAAATACTAAGCCACAAGTTTGATTTTTGGCTTATCACTCTACATCATATTTTCACACATTCATTCATTCTTTCATCTAACCCTTTAACATCTCATATGTGAAGTTTCTTTTTGTAGCAAAGAGATTCACGAGTTCATAAAAAGTTACAAGTATTCAACACAACGTTGCAAGACTTGTTAGCTTAGCATTGTGTAGACTTGTGTAGTTTACACTTCATTTGATTGTGTATTTTCAGTAGTGATCGGTTAGTATTTTAGTCCTCAAAATACAAAGTGTGACGGGAGTGGTTGTACCCTTGTAAAAGAACTCGACATCTAGCTTAGTGTCGGTAAACGTGTATAAGCGACGTGTAAGGTTTTCTCCGCCGGTGAAAGGAGCTTGTTGACTAGTGAAAGAAACTCTCGAGTTGGATACTTGGGGCCTGGACATAGGGCAAGGAAAAAGAGTCCTTGTAGCCGAACCACGATAAATACTCGTGTTGTGGTTTGATCGTTTCTTTCATTTACTTGCATATTATATATTGTGTTTGTGTATATATCTTTGATCAAACGGAAAGTTTCAAAGCTAATTAAACAAGTTAAAAAGATTTTAAACGGTAAACTATTCAACCCCCCTTCTAGTTTTCCACAATTGGCATCAAGAGCTACGTTATTCAAGCTTTTAAAATATATTGTGTTTTAAAACTTGAAACGATCCATGGATTTTGAAAATTACAAAGAAGGGCAATCTATGCAAAGACCACCACTTTTTGAAGCAAATGGTTTTATATATTGGAAAAACCGTTTTGAAACTTACTTGAAATCTAAAGATATAGATTTATGGTATATAATCATTGATGGTGATAATATAGTTACTAATATTAAAGATGATGATCAAAAGAAATTGATTGCTAAAAATAATGAAGCTAAAATGATGCTTTACAATGCTTTGCCTAAGAAAGAATATGAATGAGTCTTTATGTGTAAAACCGCCAAAGATATTTGGCAATCTTTAATAGTCACTCATCAAGGAAACTCACAAGTTAAAGATAACAAAATTGATCTTCTTGTTCAACAATATGAACAATTTGTTAATTCCGAAGATGAGATTATTGATGATGCATTTGCTAGGTTTAACACTATTATTACTTCACTTAAAGCACTTGATGAATCTTTTTGTAGTAAGAATTTTGTCAGGAAATTTCTTAGAGCACTCCATCCGAAGTGGATAGCAAAAGTGACGGCAATTGAAGAATCCAAGGATCTTTCAAGCATGT
>JARVZY010007427.1:0-23300 GCA_030686995.1 Artemisia argyi | reverse complement strand
CTGAATCTGAATTTGACTCGCATTTTTGAATCTGATGCGCAAATATCTGAATCTGAATGAACTGATACTGTTTGTTTTTTACTTTTTAAATGTCTGAACAATAAAAGTACAAATCAGTTTATTATTAAAATCTGTTTTATCTCTTACGAAACATAAACATTTCTAAAAATTATATAGAGCATTTTAGTCATAAAATTAACATAATTTTCAAACGTGATAATAAAATGTTTTAAAAAACATTCAAACCTTTAAACTCACCAACAAAATAGTTTGCAAATTATTACTGTCATTAAATTTACAATCATAATATTGTGAAAAATAAAATTCCATGGTATACTTAACATTATCAATTAACAAGAAAATACTTTTTAGTGAAAATTTTAAGCTCATGTGCATCAAGACCTCCCCATCCACATCTAGTTAGTTAAAACGTTTCAGCCTCTGACCGCGTCTGAACGAACGAAATAAAAAAAACGCTCTTAATGAACCAAATGTGTGAGCGCGTCTAAATGAGTCAGATTAAGAGGTTGTTAAGAGCCTCTTTATGAAAAACAAACACCACCTAATAGAAATGATTGATCTTGTAAGTCGCTAGAGTTGCTTTTTTCCAGATAACATCATTCGAAATGTAACACTTAAAATGTCCATTTCTCTTTCAAATCATGACTTTTAATTTGTATATTGTGACATTTTCTCCGTATTAATCATCTTTGTATTTAAGTTTTAAACAAAGTTTCACTCATATGGACTAACAACATGGTTTTCCACATGAACTCCAAGTCTCTAACTTTTAAAGAGCAACAAGCCCAGAATATTATTTGGACCTAAGATATAAGTCTAGCATTTGTCCATCAAACCCAACTGGCCCAACTTTTAAGCTTAAGTTTTTATACAACTCAAAATATTAAGAAACTAGTTATAGAATGTGATTCGAAAACTTTTATACAACTCAAAATATTAAGAAAAAAATAATGAACTAGGACGACTGCCTGATTCCCTTACATGTGACTTGGTTAAACTTGCGAAACATAAGTCGATAATAGCTAATTGTAATAGGTATTTAGGAGTATAAATGGGACGGCCTTTCAATCAAATTGTTCCGAGTCATTCTCAAGATACAGTAATACCATAATGGAGTTCCAAAGTACAACGAGTCTGAGTAGACAAGTTAAACTTATATTGATTCATCTAACCTCGAAGTTACTCAAGCTCATCCAAGTTTCTAACTACGTCAAGCTATCAAATAGAAGTTGTTTAACTATCCTTGATTCAAAATGAATATTTTCAAGCTCTTGAGCCATGCTCGATTCAACATCATAAATATTTTCCAAGGGTTCGGTTAGTTTGAGGATTTCTATTTTAAATGACAGGCTAAGCAGGTTGAATTGTAAAATCACCAAAAGTTTCAAAAATTGTATTTTTATCGCTGCAATTCATTAAATACAATCCTCAATTATTGTCTGCTACACCCAACCACCTATTAAAATCTCAAAATCTCATGAATCTTAATCTAACGGCTAGTATCGAAGCTAACATCAATCCATGTACACCCTTATCAACTAATCAGATTTCAGCATCAAACATTATAAAGACACAGATTCATTTCATCTACTTCACAATTCACATACTAACCCTAATTCACTCAAATGTCGACTCCAGTAACAACCGTTGCTACTGAAGTTCCGGCCACTTCTCATCCTCCTTATATCGAGGTATGTAACTAATTTTGTTACATTTTGTTTTATTGATGTTTAGTTTAGTTTATGTATTTTAATTTGTATAATATGAACTCTTTTATTTATTTTTATTTTTTATTTTTTTTATTTTATTGTATTTTTTCATTTCAGAAACCGAGTAAAGATAAAGTCGAAGATTCCTTGCTGAAATTGTTGAAATTGGTGGTCTCGGAAAATATAAGTAATAAAGTTGTACTCAATGATGTGTTTCTTAAACTCCGGAACAAAGCTTACATCTTTGTTCCGATTAATGAAATGTACGCTTTCAAACTTATGATGGGTATTTGCTAATATAAATACATATGCAGAAAGAGATCTTCTTATTGTTTTCTTGATTGTCCAGCGACCATTGGAGCCTAGCAATCATATCTAACCCATGAAAGGAAGATGAGCTGGTGCATATTGACCAGATTGAATCCGTACTTTTAGCAGGGGAAAATGAAGAATGCAAACAGTTCCTACTAGAGCAACTCTATAGACAAGCTTTTGGATGGCAAACCAACCCCCTCGGGTATGCCAAGATGATGCAGCTAAAAAATGAAGAAGCAACATCGGAGAATCAAGTGGCTCAAACTCTCAAAGCAGCGACAGAACTTGTTGAAGACTGCTAGATGAAACTGGAGGAAAAATCAGAGACAATACAACGATCTCACGAATAAATTGGGATGTTCCAAAATGATCATAAACATTTGCTCTTACAAATCAAATATGCTGAAACGATAAATAATGAGCTAAGGTCTTGGTTGCAAACTGAAATGGATAAGAGAACAAGTGATGAGGAGCCTAAGGATGATGAGGAGCAATAGACTAACGTGGAAGCAACTATAGTGGATGATGTTCGGCAGCAGACTAACGTGGATGTGAAGCGTACTTTATTAATTATGATTTTAACATTAGGGTCTAGTTTGAATTTAAAGCATCTTATATACAACCCTACACCAAATTCATTAGGTGAAAAATTAGCTATTCATTGCTTGGTTCCGAGTCATGGGTAATTCCGTTCGATATTGTTCGGGACTTTAATTCGTCTTGCTTTGCAATGAACTATTGTGTGATAAAGGAATGGTATGATTTTGCTATAAACAAAAGTGATTTCGACTATGTGAGCAAGTCTTGACTACACTAGTAAATTCTAACAACGTTTAAGAAGAATTCAAGCACACAACACATTATGGACTCAATAAATTTGACATGATTGCGCTATTGCATCTTATACGTAATAGTGATGATGTTGTTGAATTGATTGCAACAAGGATTTTAGTTGCCATCACGTTGCAGCGAGATGATTCTCGTTAGTGACAAAAAAAATATTCGTGTAAGTTTATCTTTTTAAACATAAGATATCGTAAATTGAACTCGCGACTTCTGTTAAAATAATGATATGCTCCCAAGTATCAACTACCATACCAGAAATACAAAGTGCAAGTTGAAGAGGATAAATAAATTCTAAAAAGTAAATTTTCTGGTAAGTAATATTAGAGAAAAAAATTATATTTACATAAGTTTAAATACAAAGTAAATAATTGGAGAAAGTTAAAGGAGTTAAACTTTGAACACGAAATAAATAGTAAAACTTTTCATAAATGATAGTAAAGGAAGATGTGTTTTTATTGATCGTGATGATGCATAATTGTTGTTTGATGTTTAAATTATACAATTTTTACATTTGTAATGTTGCAATGAAGTTTAAAACTTGTATTCTCGTTGGATTTGCATATGTTTGCATTTGTTTGTATGTTTGATAAACTTATTGTGGGATTGGTACAATTTTTTTATTTAATTTACATGTGTTTGGTATTGAATATAACAAGTTTTATTGATGCTTGGTAAACCGTGATGGCCAAGCGGTTGAACTGTGAATCAACCGATAGATTAGAAACCCAGTTTCTATAATGTCGGGTTCAAGACGATTAGTGTAACTTAAAACCTCATGTTGGTTTAATGCATAACAAATTTTTAAGTCTCGCAAACATCACAACCAAAATGGTTTAGTGGACACACGCTCTCATGTATTCACAAAAGGTCTTTAGTTCAAACTTCACAAATACCTTTAGGGTAGCTAAAAAAAAGTTGAAAATGGTTATGAGAATATTCCGGTTAAACCGCATAATATATCTAAGTTAAAGTCACGAGTAGCCTGAACAACAATAACCTCATTCATTAATTATCAGTCTTACAAATTTCTTACGTAAATTGGTTTGTTAACTATGCCAATGGAGGTGATTTGGAAACTATTGTTACTTAGAATTTTGTTTGTTTAATATAAGACGAGTAATGGTGTTTCTAGATTAAAGAAAATGAAAAAATACATATCAAAACATCAACCCGATCGAACATTAACCTGATGGTTCAATCGGGTTTGAAAACTATACAGATTGCGTCGCGTCCGAACCGGATGAACATATATCTCATTGGAGCCCTCTCTCTCATAGAAAAATCATGATCATCTCTAACTCCACAAAGGTAAACTCCTTTTTGTTTGATAAGTTGTTTTATTTAGTGAGAAAAGAAATTGAAATAAAAAGAATGAGAAGAAATTTGAGTCACATATTTCAAATGAAGAAAAGAAATTTAAGAGATGTATCTATTTCTTTAAGTGCATCTGAAATGTGCGGCTATAGTTTTTTCTCACTCCTTATTTTAGTTTTACTTCTCATTTGATCCTTACTTAATATTTTATATATTTTTATTATATCTATAATCTATCTATCAATAATGTACAGCTACCTTTTACTCAGAGGGTTTCGTTTGGTTGGCAGTTTTTGTCTCAAGTGATAGATTGAATCAACCATGGCGCATTGCGTGATTAACTCTAACTCTAGTTGATATAATTGATTGATAAGAGAAGAATACTTTTACCTTAGATAATTGTATCAATCATCTTCATTGTTCCCTCTCCAATAGCATGGGATACAATTCTGATTTTCTTATTACCTTGTTTTATTAATATGCTTTATATTGTCGACGTCCACCGATTTAAGAAGTGTTTTAAAAAACTGAAAACCTGTTTAGTCAAATTTTTGAGAAGTTTTTTTACAACAATGAAAGTTTCATTTTTCAATATTTAACTAGACTTTTGAAAAAATAAAAATAAAAATCTTTGATCATATTAAAGGGAGAAAACACAATAAAAATTATGGCAACTCATCCGAAAAATTGCTGACATATGCATTAAACATGTATATGATGTCTCATGATGATGGTAAAGTCTGAAAACAAAAGGTTCATGACATGTAATAGCAACATAGTGTCTCTCTTTGCGCCGTTAGTCAAAATCACCACTTTACACTGTCAAAAGTAGGCTGCTCATTGAGCTGGAGCTCCACCTTTCTTGCCTCCGTATCCACCGTACCTTGGTCTGTCCACATCACCCTTTAGACGGCCACTGCAGATTTTTACAAGTCAACAAACACCAATTACATCACAATATCAGGAAGATAAAAAACTTAAAACCGAACTCCCTTAAGAGGGATTATGCATTCCATTAGGGCTATAAATAGACTTGACCAATAAACATTGTGGTGTTATTGAAAAAACAAAAGTCAACAAGCTTGACTATTACCAAAGCACCTGGTAAAAAGTTCTTAATAGCTTATAGTAGTAGAAAGTTTAGACAGCTTTTTTGACACAATGAATAAGCTCTTTGCAACAACTAGCCCAAACACCCTTGACCCCGTAAAAGAAGCTTAAAAGCTTATTGAAAGATTAAAGAAAATAACCTCCTTTTTGAAAGTTTGCTGCCTTGTACACTTTGTGCCTCCGTATGACCAAGGTCTATGCTTGACATCCGCTTTGCAAATCGCAGTGAGCATAAAGATTCACCAATGGATGAAGGATCCGAAGACACGTTAACAAACATCAATGTTTTGCTGTGTCCACTCAAACAAGGCTGCAAATATATCAATACAAAATATTACACCTTTTTTGCAGAAAATAGTCAAAAACTACTAATGGTACTCCACCTTAATATGCAATTGCTAGACTTCTACGGGGTAATAATCAAGTAGTCACAAAGTGTCAAATGTAAAATAGTCATTTCATAGTAAATAAACACTATTTTCACACTAAAGTCCATATTTTGACCATTTATGGTCAAACATATCATTTAGGAGTCCATAATTTATATAAGATGGATGATGTGTGTCTTCAAAAATATAGAAAATAATCTCATAAACTATTTGGTTCGACTACCAGATGTCAAAGCCATCACTTTTTTTCATATATAAAGTAGCAGTAAACAATTAAGTCGGCTTGGATTGAACAGCAGCTACCTAACTTTATGTCAAGTTTTAATAAACTAAACCATTTAAAGGGTTATATGCACTAAATAAAGAGTTGACATCTACATCTGTTTTATTTATGAAAAAGTAGGAAGTTAAAAATCATATTATAAAACCTGCCACTTTTTAAAGTATAAAAAAATGTTAAGATTTAACAAGGTATTTTCTAAATTATAATGATGTCTGGTTTACCTGTAGAAGATATGTCAGCTTGGAGTTTCTAAAGGGGGCACAGTCTTCCTTCTTTGCCAAGGCGTGAATAACATCAGACAACGCAGACAAACTCTTGTTGATGAACTGATAATATAACAAAGACAAAAAGACGTAGTAACATTGCCACTTGTGAAATGTATAAGAAGCAACCGTGCGAAAAGTGTACAAACCTGGGTCTCCTTCAGTCTTTCACCAGTGGCATTACTATTGGCTAGTCTTTCTGAACCAGCCAAATCAATCAGATTCAACACACCTCGTACTTGTTGTTCCGTGCTCTATTAAGAAAATGAAATGAGTCCAGATGATTTGAGTTATGATAACATGCATTTACTGAAGCTTAAAACAAGTTACCTCATTTACACCATATATTCTTAAAGTAAACACAAAATGACTCCGGGAAGACTCTTCATTCATATCAGTGCTGCCAACAGACCTGGACCAAGATAAAAATACATAAAAATTCTGGATAATTCTGTAAACCTGCTCATTTTTATCGATACAAAAAATTCCAAAAACCTGCTCACATATACAAAAGTAACTATGCCTCTACTCGTAAAACCTTTTAATACACGAGCTACAAAAAGATTATTAGTTATTATTGCAATCATATGTAACACATGTCTACTTATTGTAGTGCCACTTTAACAGCAAATTATATCAGTCAACATAATGACAAAACCATATACCTGTTGTTGGTAGCCTTCTCAAGAAGATTTGTAGCTTTCCCTGTGGTGTTTACATCAACAATGGTAAGATCAGAAACAGTTGTGTTTCCTTCTGCATCATGAGCGATCTTATGTTTTTCACGTTGCTGATTCGCATCTCCTTTTCCAGCATTACTTTTTGATGCCAACAAATCTTTAATGCTGTCATTGTATATTTCCAGCATAGATACCTGAAAATAAAAAATTAATTAACTTTACGCTCCATGTATTGGGTCAATAGACAGAAGACGGGATAGAGATCATAACCTGTATCTTGTATTTCCAGCCTTGAGCAGCAAGGGCCTGCCTTGTTTGAAAAATCCGGTCTAGAGATCGTTGGATTAAACCAGGAGCTTCTGGCGTACCCTTCATGGTATATGTTTTACCAGCTCCCGTCTGCCCGTAGGCGAACACGCATACCTGCAAAAGAAAAAAACTTATTTTTATAGATTACGAAATAGAAAACATATTGGATTTCACATCAGACAACTTCAAGAATGAAAAAACTAATTATCGTAATAGAAAAACAGCAATGATCTATGTTATTAAAATCTGAAGTTTAAAAATAAAAGCCAAATAGAATAACTACCTTAGCGCCGTCGAGGGCACTCTGAACAAGTTCAGAGACTTCCATAAAAATGGTGTGCTGAGATGTACCAGGAGCAAACACCATGTCAAAAGTAAAAAGATGCTTTTTGCCTGCAGAGTTCAAAGATGCAAATATTTTTCTAATCAAATGAAAACAAATATATTTATGGACTATAAAGTAATGATATGATGTTAAGCCATACCACTTTGAATTAACTCGATCCCTCGTCCTGCTAACTCCACAGAATTGGGAAATGAGACTGGGAGTTCTGCCCGAGGACCATCATCAGCTCGAGGACCATCATCAGGAAGTGGCCTTACTCGACAGAAGACTCTTATATTCCCTTTGAGCTCCTGCATTTTACAATAACATTAAATAAAAATTTACCGTGAATTGTTTATCTATTGGATGGCAAATAAACTTTTTTTTACCAAAATAGTGTTGTGCAGCTTCTTTCTCAATTTGTCGCCTTCAAGTAGTCGATTTTGTAAGTCCGCAACTATTCTTTTTTGGTCCTCATAGGATAATTCTGCAATCTATTTTGTTTAAAATACAGCAATTTGTTAGCAAATTCAAAATAAAGATTATATAATTTTAAGAAAAATAAAACTGTACCTCCAATTTCTGGCAAATAGAGGCCAACTCGTCTTTTAGTACTGATATTTGGTCCTTGTAGGATAAATCAACATTCGGTCTCTTGGTGGCAAACGCCAACTCATCTTCCAGTATTGATATTCGGTCCTCGTAGGATAAAACTTCAAACTATTTTGTTTAAAATACAGCAATACATGAGCAAATAGTCACAAATTCAGATTATATAATTTTAAGAATAATAAAACTGTACCTTTTGTTTTTGTTCGGCAACAGCCAAGCGACGTTCTAGTGATGATAGTTGCTGTCTCTGAGAGGAACACGTCTCCTACAATAGAAATAAGATATAGCTCATCATCTTCACACCAACAAAGCAAATGAAAAGATGTAATTTGTTTAACTGACCTCTAAAGCAGAATTCTTTATGCTAACCTCTCGCAACTGACGTTCATTGTCCTCCCTCACTTGCTGCAATAGACCTCTTAAGATTCCAACTTCTTTAACCGCATCATCTCTTTGTTTGAATGCCTCGTCAAGAGAATCCTATTACAACAACATAGATTAAGGTCAATATGATAAATCAACATTCGGTCTCTTGGTGGCTGACGCCAACTCATCTTCTAGTATTGATATTCGGTCCTCGTAGGATAAAACTACAAACTATTTTGTTTAAAATAACATTCACAAATTCAGATTATATAATTTTAAGAATAATAAAACTGTACCTTTTGTTTTTGTTCGGCAACAGCCAAGCGACGTTCTAGTGATGATAGTTGCTGTCTCTGAGAGGAACACGTCTCCTACAATAGAAATAAGATATAGCTCATCATCTTCACACCAACAAAGCAAATGAAAAGATGTAATTTGTTTAACTGACATCTAAAGCAGAATTCTTTATGTTAACCTCTCGCAACTGACGTTCATTGTCCTCCCTCACTTGCTGCAATAGACCTCTTAAGATTCCAACTTCTTTAACCGCATCATCTCTTTGTTTGAATGCCTCGTCAAGAGAATCCTATTACAACAACATAGATTAAGGTCAATATGATAAATCAACATTCGGTCTCTTGGTGGCTGACGCCAACTCATCTTCTAGTATTGATATTCGGTCCTCGTAGGATAAAACTACAAACTATTTTGTTTAAAATAACATTCACAAATTCAGATTATATAATTTTAAGAATAATAAAACTGTACCTTTTGTTTTTGTTCGGCAACAGCCAAGCGACGTTCTAGTGATGATAGTTGCTGTCTCTGAGAGGAACACGTCTCCTACAATAGAAATAAGATATAGCTCATCATCTTCACACCAACAAAGCAAATGAAAAGATGTAATTTGTTTAACTGACCTCTAAAGCAGAATTCTTTATGCTAACCTCTCGCAACTGACGTTCATTGTCCTCCCTCACTTGCTGCAATAGACCTCTTAAGATTCCAACTTCTTTAACCGCATCATCTCTTTGTTTGAATGCCTCGTCAAGAGAATCCTATTACAACATAGATTAAGGTCAATATATTTAGGCAGATTCAAATGGAAGTCTATGTTTAATTTCAAGTTACAAATCCAATCAGCTTCTAGCTGTTTTTTATGCTATAACTTTATAGATTGCAGACCAACAGTACAATTCACCCCCCATTTCCAGCAATTAAAAATATCGACTTTATTACTTTAATGCGGGTCAAAACAAGGCAATGTAGACGGCCATTGAGCAATTTGTTGTATTTTAAAATACAGCAAACAATACAGATTATATAATTTTAAGAATAATACAACTGTACCTTAGCAGCCAAGCGATGTTCTAGTATTTGGTCTCTCTGAGAGGAACACGTCTCCTACAATAGAAATAAGATATAGCAATCATCTTCACACCGACAAAGCAAATGAAAAGATGCCATTTGTTTATCTGACCTCTAAAGCAGAATTCAAAACACTCGCGCTGTGAGGCTGTAAGACATCAAAATCAGAGATAGCAGCACCAGTAGAGCACATTTCCTCCGCCTGTATTAAAAGGAAAACAAAAAATCAACTTTAGTTACATGTATCACTTAAGTAAACAAGATCCAGTTACATACCAGCTTTGTTTCAAATGCTGTCAATGTTAAATTTCAAGTTATAAATCCAATCAGCTTCTAGCTGTTTTTTATGCTATAACTTTTTAGATTGCAAACAGTACAATTCACTCCCCATTTCAAGCAATTAAAAACATTGACTTTATTACTTTAATGCAGGTCAAAACAAGGAAATGTAGACGGCAATGTGATTTTCCAAAATCAAAGCTTAGCTTTTTCTTTCTACTTGTATTTAAATCAAAATACTTACCAAATTTATATTCATGTGAGACATCAAAATTACTTACATGATTTTGAAGGGGAAAATCATCCTCAACCAAATGAGGAGCCTTTTGCTTAGGCGGCCTTCCCCTTTTACGCCCTGATTTCAACAAATCAACAACTACAATTACCCTAGGCTTCGGGTTAAGTTTAGGAGGTCTTCCTCGTTTCGTTGTCTTTTTGGGTCTTCCCCTTTTTCGTTTCGGTGGTACCTGCAAAGATACAAAGTTTAGCACAATTCATTTTAGAGGTACCAAAACACAATGATAGGATTAACAAACATGATTACTCGAATCAATAAAATAATATATATATATATATATATATATATATATATATATATACCCAAACTCTATAAAAACAATTACACTTATGGTTTTATGTGTGCAAGTTGAGATTGAATATTCAAAGAATCCCTTATTACATATACATACATACATACATACATATATATATATATATATATATATATATATATATATATATATATATAAAACAAAGGATGATGGATATATATATATATACCCAAACTCTATAAAAACAATTACACTTATGGTTTTATGTGTGCAAGTTGAGATTGAATATTCAAAGAATCCCTTATTACATATACATACATACATACATACATATATATATATATATATATATATATATAAAACAAAGGATGATGGATACCTCATGATCATCAACTGCCTCGCCTCTATCACCAAGAGCGCCCTATCATAAAAGGAATGCATCACACAAGTGACAATTAGGTACTTGGTATAAATCAAAAGACATAAAATTAACATGGTCCCCAATCAAAAGACATTGTCATTTAGAAGAAAAACTACCACATTAAGTAAAGGGATTAGTTTTTGGTAAAGCAATTCAAAAACAGTCCCATTATACCCAAACTCTATAAAAACAATTACACTTATGGTTTTACGTGTGCAAGTTAAGATTGAATATTCAAAGAATCCCTTATTACATATACATACATACATACATATATATATATATATATATATATATATATATATATATATATATAAAACAAAGGATGATGGATACCTCATGATCATCAACTGCCTCGCCTCTATCACCAAGAGCGCCCTATCATAAAACGAATGCATCACACAAGTGACAATTAGGTACTTAGTATAAATCAAAAGACATAAAATTAACATGGTCCCCAATCAAAAGACATTGTCATTTAGAAAGAAAAACTACCACATTAAGTAAAGGGATTAGTTTTTGGTAAAGCAATTCAAAAACAGTCCCATTATACCCAAACTCTATAAAAACAATTACACTTATGGTTTTATGTGTGCAAGTTGAGATTGAATATTCAAAGAATCCCTTATTACATATACATACATACATATATATATATATATATATATATATATATATATAAAACAAAGGATGATGGATACCTCATGATCATCAACTGCCTCGCGTCTATCACCAAGAGCGCCCTATCATAAAAGGAATGCATCACACAAGTGACAATTAGGTACTTAGTATAAATCAAAAGACATAAAATTAACATGGTCCCCAATCAAAAGACATTGTCATTTAGAAGAAAAACTACCACATTAAGTAAAGGGATTAGTTTTTGGTAAAGCAATTCAAAAACAGTCCCATTATACCCAAACTCTATAAAAACAATTACACTTATGGTTTTATGTGTGCAAGTTGAGATTGAATATTCAAAGAATCCCTTATTACATATATATATATATATATGTATATATATATATATATATATATATATATATATATGTATATATATATATATATATATATATATATATATATATATATATATATGTATATATATATATATATATATATATATATATATATATATATATATATTGATCTAAAACAAAGGATGATGGATACCTCATGATCATCAACTGCCTCGCCTCTATCGCCAAGAGCGCCCTATCATAAAAGGAATGCATCACACAAGTGACAATTAGGTACTTGGTATAAATCAAAAGACATAAAATTAACATGGTCCCCAATCAAAAGACATTGTCATGCAGAAGAAAAACTACCACATTAAGTAAATTATTACCTCTATCATTTGCATTTGCTGAATTGCACTTCTTGACCTTGTTATTATATGTCCTTGTGTCTTACTGGTTAATTTGACAAATCAGAAGAACTACGAGTTAAAAACCTAATTTCATCATCTCACATGATATCGACATCAATTAACAAGTATTTTAAAACCTAATTTTGATGAAATTAGGCCAAAAATCAACAGCTAATGACAATTAGCACTTATTCAAATGAACAGGTTGCCTTTATTCATCAAAATTAGGCCTAAAATCAACAGCATGCCATTATTCTCACAAATTAGCACTACAATAATGACAATTAATTGCAAATATCGTCATTCAGACTGAAATCTATTTACAAGCATACATATGAAACCACACTTAAATCTGTTGCAATTTGAACTTGTCTACTATATAACTTGATCAGTTAAAACCTAACAAATCAAAACAAACTATAAATCTACAGAGCCGTCTTTACATCTAGTCTAATTTCAAAATCACATCAGCAAACACCTAACAGTAAACCTAAGTAACCATAATAAACACACTAGAGATCAAATCATGCTACACTCAAGCGACGCTGTAGCTTTAAATGAGAAATCATGTCACATTATAAACATCAAATGTAAACAAAAAGAGCATATACTAGAAAACTAAGTATTAATCTTGTCATCACAGTTATGAATTAAAACCTAACACAGATCCAACAAAATATATCTATAAACACACTAGAGATCAAATCATGCTACACTCAAGCGACGCTGTAGCTTTAAATGAGAAATCATGTCACATTATAAACATCAAATGTAAACAAAAAGAGCATATACTAGAAAACTAAGTATTAATCTTGTCATCACAGTTATGAATTAAAACCTAACACAGATCCAACAAAATATATCTATAAACACACTAGAGATCAAATCATGCTACACTCAAGCGACGCTGTAGCTTTAAATGAGAAATCATGTCACATTATAAACATCAAATGTAAACAAAAAGAGCATATACTAGAAAACTAAGTATTAATCTTGTCATCACAGTTATGAATTAAAACCTAACACAGATCCAACAAAATATATCTATAAACACACTAGAGATCAAATCATGCTACACTCAAGCGACGCTGTAGCTTTAAATGAGAAATCATGTCACATTATAAACATCAAATGTATACAAAAAGAGCATATACTAGAAAACTAAGTATTAATCTTGTCATGAATTAAAACCTAACACAGATCCAACAAAATATATCTATAAACGACTAAAGTTTTAACAGATCTAATAACAAGTAGAAATAACATATAATCAAAATCACATGATTAAAAATTAATGCTACATCTACATCATATGATATCTAAAAGCTAGTATTATTGAACTATATAAATATCACAATCACATAAACAAACTATAGCTTCAAAATTCATAAGCTAATATCGACATGAGAAACTAATTTTATGAATTAAAACCCATCAAATCACAAATAATAACGAAGATCTACGAGTAATTTCATTCAATCTGCTTTATTCTTATAACATTAGGCCTAAAATCAACAGCTGATAGAAGACCTAATTTTATAAAAACAAAGCAGATTGAAAGAAATCATACTTGGCGGCTCCGTCCATCTTGATAACCTGTAAAATCAGAAACAAATCAGTCATCGAAGAAATGGTAAGGAGATGATTAATAGGGTAACTAATTGAACGGAATCAGACTTACCGATTGAAATGAAAAAGCTAGGGTTTGGTGTGTGTTTTAATGTGTGTGGTGAAGCGGCGGAAATTAGGTTAATGAGAGGAGTGGGTTTATATAGGGGCTGAGATTTGGGTGCGTTTGGTTTCTCAAAGTTGAAATATGTTGTTTGGTGTGCTTAAGGTATATAGGCTAAACATGGGCTAAGCCCTACATACATAAATGGGCCTAAGTCGGTTAATACAAATAAAAGGTGAAGCCCACAGATGATAAATGAACGAAAATAAAGTTTTTTTTAGCACAAATCATCTTTATCTTATGCGATTATTAATTAATTAAATAAATACTAGGAGTCATCAGGAATGCATTTTCAGAATAATAGAGTTCCACTAAGATAGACACATCTCATTTACATGTTAAAACTAAGAGAATATAACATTGGAATGTAAACGGGTTTCTACAACACTGGAAGAGTATAACGCTAATCTAAATGGTACCAACCATTGGCATAGCACTCTTTAACATGTTGAAGAGCTTGTCTGATGGAATCTTCATCTTGGCTTGAATATTTCAAGCATATCAGATGTTGAGCCACTCCATATGCCATCTGAATACCTGCATATTGCTCATGGTTCACTTCCTTCCTCTTCATTTCCTATTTATAACCAAAATAAAAATTTGTCAGCAAATATAATATTTTAGACATGTAGAATATAAAATATGTTTAATAAATAGTATTACGTGTCTAAATAGCCTTTCATCCTATCTAAAATTAACCTTACGATCCCATCTAATGCATATTTCCTTTATTTGGTGACATCATGACCGAAAAACATCCGGGCGAGCTTTTTATAAGCTACTGTCCATTTTAATCATATTGTAATACTACTAATTTAATTAGACTACTCGTATCCTGAGAACGACTCTTTTATATTTAAATCTCCCCCTCCATGAAATTACGACATTTTACACACCGAGTGTTGGGCCGTAAAGATATCTTGTGGATCACTCTATTGGAGGTATTAATTAAGAACAAAGGGTCAAAAAGTGCACGAGATTTTAAATTTGGCATGTTCACCTTCTTTGTAATCCTTGAGGTGATATTCCGGGCTGTCTCTATAACTGAACTTGGTAACCCAGCTACTCCTGCTAATAGAAGTCCATAATGTGGTACATGTCGCAGTCCATCTTTCAGCTCAAACTGTGCATGTGAACCAGGAAATTACAGAATATATGTAGCTGTTACTCTGGATATGAGCATATATGAAATTTAAAAGAGCTAGCTGGTACCTTAAAATCCAACCGGTTGTTTTTTACTTCCACATCAAAATGAAGAATCTTTACATTTGGATATATGGTTGCTAGTTCTGATAGGTTTTCCATGTGTGTGGCAAATATAGTGTGTCTGAAACCAAATGACAAGCAACCGGGAAAATAACATCCATTCCAAGATTCTAGCGGTCTGTAATCTTATAGCATAACCTTTTCAAGTATGAGAAATTAAAAAGTTACAGCTGAGTTCTGCCTAGGTCAAATATCATCACACTCATTTTTATTTTATTTTTTAACATAAAAACCACATGCAGTCATGATGACTGTGGCAGGTAGGAAAAATGTGAATATTCAGGTAGATGTGCAGCCGCCAATGGGAGATTTGATTTGAAATAGGATATGAGACAGAATGTTGGTGTGGTACTGCTTAAGGAGAAGCCGTTGCACCAGCAACACACTCAAGAAAAGATGGATATTTCCAAATTAGACTTTCAAAGTCACTGGTTTGGAAGAAGAAACTTGTATCAGACATAGGTAGCAGAAGCGAGGAGAGATAGTATAGGGGAGTGGGAGGACATCTTCATGTCAAGAACCCTAGGGAATTCAGCTACAAAAATATGTATCCGGTATTTATGATTTTAAGACTTTGTGGTTCATTTGTAGCGCAACCCTAACTAGTTTGGGGTACAAGGCTTATTGCTGATAGAACCAAAAAAAGTACTGCAGGAAATATCATTGTAGCAATATCAAAACCTTGCGTGTTGTAAACACTTTCTAGATAGCTCTAGCAACAAGCATGATATATAAAGAGCACTACTTACCCTTTAAGTGCTAATAGTCTTTCACAGCAACTCCATGCAATTGCAAAACCATCCGAGGAAGATGTAGCCCTGCCCAGCTCATCCATCACAACCAGGCTCCTGTTGCCAATCAATTAGATTTAAGTGCATAATAAAATAAAGAAAAATATATATTAAATACCAGTCCTGATTTACAATATTGGTATACCTTTCAGAGATATTCTGCAAGATAAAAGCTGTCTCTTTCATCTCTGTCATGAACTGCAAAATCAGGTTCTTATGAATTTTCTGGGGCTATGGAACAACAGGGCTTTCTAACGTAACACATACATAAAGACATATACTAATGATACCGGTGCCCCTCATCTTAAGGATAAAAACAAAAGAGAAGTTTCTCCTTGTTCTCCATTGAATTAAGCCAAAAAGAGTGTTAAAAGGAGACCTAATGCAGCAAAGTGTGCTACATTTTTTGTAGCAAATCAAAGCTTTTGACTTGGGTAGAGTCAACTGGTAGATGAATTAAATGCTGAATTTCTATATGAATTGGCATTCAAGCATTATGCTTGCTGCTTAGCATGTCATAGGATATCCCTGATCATATGTTCTACTTCTACATCAGGGTAATATTTCTATTGTGGCAACATTTATAATATGACCATATTACAAACCATAGTACATTTTAAAGCTATACCATGACAACTTGAAGCACTCAATTTGCATCGGGTAATTTCGTTTTATTAAGACAAAGCCTTTTAGAATAAGAACCCCAAGTCATTTACAAGATGAATTGGTCCAATTGTGGTGTAAAAAGAGGAAAACCCTCCAATTTCAATTACAAAAACTATAAATTAAAATAAAAAATTCACTGTTTTTTAATAAAGCATGACATTAGATACTAAGGATTGGTATACTGCAGAACTTGTGTAAAATTATGTCTGGTGAGAAAGAAAGAAAAAAAAAAAGAGAAAGTAATGTAGTATGTACCGTGCTGGAATTTGACTCAAGGTTATCAACTGTGCCCATCCTTGTAAAAATACGATCGACCACCCTTAGGCTTGCAAAGCGAGCAGGAATGTAGCAACCAAGTTGAGCAAGGATGATGATTAGACATATTTGTTGAAGGTATGTGCTTTTTCCACTCCTGAACGAAACAGTATACATGAGCTATAGAGTTTCTTTGAGAGTCTGATTCTAAATCCAAAATATGACAGTGCTCAGTACAGAAAGTGGGCAGGAAGAATAGGATAGCATATGCATTAAACTAAAGTCGCATGCATTAGTTTAAGTGGAACAAAGATATCTCTTGGGAATTTAAATTATGTAACAGATACAAAAAGAAACTCAGTAAGATATAGCAAAATTTGCACCATTCATAGATAATAATAGCCCCATCACTCTCCTTCATGAATTTAGATAATATTAATGTCTGTCCACATGAGTTATGGGTCAACATGTTTTGTTATATTGGCACTAGCAAGAATATTTTCTGGGAAGCTTTAAACCTCTCCCCATAGAGGGGTGGGTGTTCAGGTATAAATGTAGATCTGCGTGGAAACCAATTCCCAAGAGGGGTTGGCTTCAAGACAACTAACGAGTGATCAATGCTATACAATCCAACAAATAAATACATGTGCTTAGTTAATTTCTTACATGTTAGGCCCCATGACGATCACCATGTTTGAAGCCTCCTATAGAAAGATATTATTGGGTTGCAAAAAGAGCATCAAGCCACAAGGCATTACATTAGTATGCGTCTATAATAAAAAAATCTAATACCAATAAGCTCTGAAGCACTAAAGCAATTCATGAAAAAGGAGTATGACATACAACAAAATCATTGTGCACACTTTCTAGAATAGGATGTCTTCCAGCATCAATCGCCAGTGGTCCATTCTCTATAGGTCGAGGATATATGTCATAATCATTCTGAGGCCAAGCAAAAGGAAAATCATAGAATACTTGCCTGTGAATTGAGGCCTGGTGTATCGATCTACAGGCTTGGTTGAAATCATGTGAGCAAATGAATTAACAATCATATATCTAATAGACATAAGATCTCAGCTAACAAGGTGAGCATAGAGACATCCTCCCGAATTGCATCCATTAGTGCTGCATGTTAATAAAAGGAAAACAGCTTTTTAATCTGGAAAGTGTTTGCACCCAAAAAACAACATAGACAATTGTACAGCAATATAATCTGGAAGAATTGGGAGATAGGTTGTGGAATTTGGATAGTTCAAAATGGAAGGAAGCGGAAGGTTTACTGAAGAATTTGAACTTTTCAAAATGATAGCATTGAATACGGCTCTAAGGGTGGATGATTGGATTGTATTGGTGACTTGTTTTGTTCATTTTGCTTGATCATGTTTGTTTCTAGCTTTGTATGTTAGTTGTATGTTACAATGGGAAGTGCACCACTTGTTAAGGCTGTGGCATACATCCTTTCGAAGGCATGGTAGGCACTATACAGAGTCTCATGGCCATGCCCAGCACAGATACACATTGAATCAAATACTATGATAGATACTTTATGTAGATAGGGTTAAAGCGCAATAGTGACGATGAATCTTGTGCATGATGGACGGTTGTGTTGACAATGACAAGCATGTATACCGTGTAGGAATAAAAGGATGGTTCAGCATGGATTTACAGAACGATCTTAACTATAACAACAAAAGGTAACCAAATACACTTACCTTCCAAACAAAGCTCTGTACGTAAATAGCATTCTTTGGCTGCAGACTTATTTCTTGCATTTAACTGCATATTTAATGCAACAGATCAATAATAATGAAAATCATGTGCTCTAACATAAATGCTAAGAAACTGCAGAGAAACAAGCTTTCTTCATTAAATATAAACTATCATTGTAAAACACAAAATGTTGAAGCAAAGAATATTTTTCAGCCCATCAGCACCACTTAGATCACATATACACTTCATATCTCATGGAGTACCAACACGAGCCCCATGTGCCATGTTGACTCATGTAGGACTATTAGTTTCAAAATATGTTTTACTGGTTTAATAAGATTACACTTTAATATGCAAGTAGATAATCAAAGAAAAACTAAGAAGTCTCCATTAGGCTCAAGAAATAGTAGTTCTGGGCTCAAGGAAGGAGTCCTTACTTACAAAAAAATCTTTTCAAAACATATGGTCATACTAATCAACATAGGCAATGGACAGTTGGAACTAAATAAGACCATTGATCAAACAGAGGAAAAGTAAACAAACCCATATCAAAATCAAAAACATTAAAAAATGATGGTTATAATACTCACTGAAGCAAGATCCAGAGTTGAGCAATGTATAGTGTTCCCATGCTTCATAACCTATTTATGTGCCAATAGCACATACATAAATCAGAAAAATCACTTGAGGACACGATAGAGATGAACAAATATCTCCTTTGCTACCTGAATGAACTTGTTGGGAAGTTTTCCCTGTATGTCCTTCTGAGGAATATTGAAGTAAAACCCATGCCTATTGTTAAACGGAATTTTCAAATTCGGAAGCTTAAATTCTTCGCGATGCTTGTTTGCAAGGTTATGTATAGCTGTGAATTTAGATTAGTTAGAGTTAACAGCCATCAAGTATATTATAGAGAAATGACCATTCAGTCAGGTAGACCAATTTGGTACCTTCGCTGGTATCACAGAACGATCTCCGTGCAATATCCAGAAATCCATCTATTCCAGCCTTGACAGCAAAACACTGCTGTGTCCGAGCAACAAAAGGAACTCGTGCATGAAGTACATCCTCATCTATCACCTCTCCAATTCTGAAATCATAGAGAAAAGCAAAGTGAACTTGAAGGCTCCATTCCTTTATTCAACATGGACTTGAAAGTCGCATCAAATGAAGGATTTTACCTTTTCCTTATAGAAGCATATTTTTCATTCTCGCATACAGATTTGTATATATTTCCAAGAAGAAAGCTGTTTGCGTCTTTCAGGACCTAACACCAACTTAGAAAATGTAACTTTGTACGAGAGGATCGTAGAAATGGAGAAGCGTCTTGGTGTTTTGGTAGGAGCTGCTGGTCTCGATGTATTCCGAAAGGTGGAGAGAGGCGGATCGCAGGTCAAATGCAGCAACGCCAACCTGTTTCATGAATTAGTAATTATAAAAAAGGAGGAAATTGAAGAAACAAATAAACAAACAGGTAGAGGTGGTGGTTAATAATAAGAATGAAATTGGAGCCCTAATCAGAAATTAAGCATATAATAAGAATGAATGAATAAAATGAAGGAATGAATTATCGAAGAAGAAGAAAGTACTTCGTTGGCTCGATTTTGGATGACACCGATGACGAAGCTCGGTCGCTCTCCTCCTCCACTCTCATCTTCCATTTTTGGATAATTCCTGCCAATTTCTTTCTTAATTATCCAGTCAGTCAGTGAGTCAAGTCAAGTCAAAGTGGATAAAATTTACTCTTCTTACTACTAGAAAAAAAAAAAAAAAAAAAAAAATTGTTTTGTTTCTTAATTTCTGTTGAAAAACACCACCGTCATCAATTTATTTTATTTGTGTAAATCAATCAAAAATTGGTGCAAATCTAGCTGCAAACATGTTTAATCACTTTTTACTCGCTCTTTATATCCATTACAAGTTCATTTTTAAGGAAAATGTTATTGAAAATACCTAAAACTCGCCAAAATACCAATCCAAATTTATCACCGACTCACTACTGACTTGCGATTTTTGCAAGCTTAATAATAATACTCCAATAATAATAAGTGGAAAAGATGTGTTGTCTTCAACCTTTTCATATATCCTTGTTTTCAAAAAAGAAAATAATGTTTTACTTTTGATTTGTCTTATAACTTCGCAAATTGATGTATTTTAGAGCTTGTCATATTTAATTTGAAAGACCTTTTATATGTTTATTTAAATATGACTAGATTTGAATAAACATATAAAAGGTCTTTCTATATATTTTGTTGAAAGCTAAATTATGAAAACCAATAACGAATTAAGAGATAGCGTCTTCTTCTATTTCTGCATTGGTTGAACACTTGCATGGTTAAACCATAGAAACAAAGTTGTTGCAAATTAAATATGACAACTTTCGTGACATGCTCTTTTGGCAGTTGTTGCAAATTATATATGAGAATTTTAGTTAATTGGAGTATTTTCCACTTACATGGTTAAACGGCATAGAAACAAAGTTGATACTTAGTAATACAACTATTACTTACATGTGTATTTTTTTAGTTTGATTTGATTAGAAAGACCACTTGGAACGTGAAAGTTGTGCCAAATCATGAATAAAAATAGGTAAAAGGCTTAACCGATACTTAAAGGGTGTAACAAATTTTCTACATTAAGATGATTCAAGGAAACTTGTACCAACAAATTAGAAAATCTTAAGCCATCAGAATATTTCATTTTCATACATATCTTTATAGTGAGAGGCGCATCGGCGTTCAAAAATGTTGCCAATAATCGGTTTCATGTTACTTGTCACTTGCACCACAATCAAATCAAATGATCTCAAAACCTACATTGTTCACTTAGATTCACCCGAGTTTCCTCAGCCACGACAAGAACGTGATGAATGGTATTATTCGTTTTTGTCAAAATTCACCTCACAAGAGAAAACAAAAATGGTTTATGCTTACCATCATGTGATTACAGGATTTGCTGCTCAAATGTCGGCCAAGGAAGCAAAGGCGATGAAGAATATGAGTGAAGTTGTATCCGTAAGGCCTCAAGGTCTCTTTCAGTTACATACAACTCACTCATCACAGTTTTTGGGTTTACACCACTATTCAGGTTTGTGGAACGATTCAAACTATGGGAAGGGGGTCATAATTGGGGTTCTAGACACCGGAGTCACTCCCGGACACCTTTCATTTCACGATAAAGGCGTCCCACCTCCTCCATTAAGATGGAAAGGAAAATGTGAAGTGGCCGCGTGTAATAACAAACTTATTGGACTGAGAAACTTTGTTAGTGGAAGCTCTCCGGTTGATCAACAAGGCCATGGGACTCGCACATCAAGCACTGCTGCAGGAAATTTTGTAGCTAATGTAAATATCTATGGAAATGCCAATGGCACTGCAGCTGGTATGGCCCCACTCGCACACTTGGCTATCTATAAAGTGTGTGACCAAGATTCTTGTCCAGAAAGTAACATAATTGCTGGTATGGATGCTGCCATTGAGGACGGGGTTGATGTGATTTCACTTTCACTCGGTGCACGTTCTGCACCCTTTTATCAAGATTCTATTGCAATAAGTGCCTTTGCTGCTATACAAAAAGGGATATTTGTAACTTGTTCAGCAGGTAACTCTGGGCCTTCGAAGTCCACGCTGTCAAATGAGGCCCAATGGATCCTAACCGTTGGTGCTAGTACCATGGATAGAAAAATCAGAACAACAGTTTATCTCGGAAACAACAAGTTTCTTGACGGTGAATCATTATACCAACCAAAGAATTTCCATCAAAAGCTAATGCCACTTGTTTACCCCGGTAGAAAAGGTAACCACAGTGCAGCGCAATGTAGTAGAGGGTCATTAGACAACATTAATGTCAAGGGAAAGGTAGTATTGTGTGATATGGGTGGTGTGATTGACGGAATTGAAAAGGGAAAGGTAGTTAAGGACGCTAGAGGAGTTGCCATGATTCTTGCCAACACAAAAACGGTTTGTCCGGAGACCACGGTACCAGAGCCTCATGTTCTTCCTGCTTCAAACATCGGTTACAAAGAAGGAGTTGAGATCAAAAAGTATTTGAGTTCCTCAAATTCATCGGCTTCTGTAGCAACTATTCTTCTTCGTGGAACTATACTAGGCGTAAAATCAGCTCCAGAAATGGCTTGTTTCTCTTCAAGAGGGCCTAACCTTGCAAGTCCTGGAATCCTCAAACCAGACATCATTGGACCAGGTGTTGACATCCTTGCAGCTTGGCCACAAAATATAAAAGAATTTAACCTCTTGTCTGGGACATCAATGGCATGTCCCCATCTAGCAGGCATAGCGGCCCTCCTAAAACGCGCCAACCCGGAATGGTCTCCTGCTGCTATCAAGTCTG
>JARVZY010000771.1:0-29916 GCA_030686995.1 Artemisia argyi | reverse complement strand
GTTATGTTGGAAACTTGTAAATTTTGATGACCTTGTGAGCTTTTTTGCTACAAAAGGAAACTTCACATTTACAATGTTAAGAGGTTAGAAGAAAAGATGAGTATGTGTGTAGAATATGATCTAAAGAGGTTAGCCAAAAATCAAGTTATGGCTTGGTATTTATAGCACACCACACTGCATGCTTGGCGGATCAGGCGGAACCCTCAGATGGGTTCCGCCCGTGTACCCCCAGGGTACTGCCGGGTCTGCAGTAGGTTTTTGCAATAACTCTTCAAACCAAACAAGGTCTTGTCTCATAACTCCTAGCAACCAAACAATGTCACATCACTTAAAAACAAGTCAAATACAAAGCTTGCAAGCAACAACAAAGTTAGTCAAATACATTTCTTTCCATAAATGCATAATGACAAAACTTGCCATAAATGTGATGTGACAATTTCTAATTTAAGAAATAAACTTTGTGTTGTGTTTTATGAAATGTAAAATGTAGCAAAAGTCTAGTTTATGCAAGTCTTAAAAAGTAAGATTATGTTTTGCTTAGAAACTAAAGTTTACATTTTGTCGTTAACAAAACTTAGCGAAGATCGTAAAATATAAATAACATTTTTAGGCGATATTTGTATTAACAAGTTCATCACGCCCTGGTCCTTGCATTTCAATATGAGACTCGACCCATCTCACCATATCCACATTTTCACCAAAGGTGCCACCTGTCGGCATTCTCCTAGTCACCAATTCCATCAGAGCGATTCCCATATGGTAAATGTCACTATTTTTTTGTTGCCTTAAATAAGTAAGCATATTCTGTTGACAAAACACAAATTTAATTAGTTACTAAACATTAACCTAAAAAGTTAAAGACACTATATGTGTGGCTGAAATTGTGAATATTCTATGTACCTGGAGCTATGTAACCGTAAGACATTGCGAACCACAATATTAGAGTTTAGGCACATAATCATGGTGAAGGTACTCCACACCCTGAGCTAACCCAACCGCAACGTTCCTGGTGAAGCCAGTTATAAACACTACCATTCTCCATATACTCGTATATCAACAGGTTCGATCTCGCCCCCTCTATTGCTGTAGTATCCTAATTAATAACTTAACCAGCCAAACTACAAAGAATAGGATTGACACATCATGTTATTTCCTATTAGATCAAAATGCCAAATCTTGAATTAAAAACCAAAGTATTTATTCCTATTTTCCTTGTAATCTATTTAGCTTCTCCATTGTAGGACAACAGGCGAAACCATTTTGACCATATCAACTGAAATAAAAGTTAATCATAAAATTAGTTACTTGTAAATACTACCTGCACCGTTGCATGTTATATTGATCAAACTCGGCAAGTTGAGTAACGGGTCATAACAAATTGGGTAGTCATGAATGTGGGAAACAGCGGGCATTTAAAAATAAGGCCAATCCAATATATGCTAATAAGTCCGTAAATAAGATAAAACAAACACCCCCCTACACATAGTGATAAATTCATGTGAGGTAAGTAAAGATAAAATATATTGAAAAGGTAAATTTTCATAACATTTCATCATGTGTTGTAAGCTTCTTTACCTTAGGTAGGGGTAAGGCTATCTACGTCTCAACCTCCCTCATACACCGTGGAAGACGGTATTGGGACCAATAACCCGTGGAAGACGGTATTGGGACCAATAACCCGTGAAAGACGGTATTGGGAGTGTTTTTTTTTTTTTTTTTTTTTTTTTTTTTTTTTTTTTTTTTTTTTTTTTTGTAAGCTTCTGGGACACATCCATCTTCGCCTCTCGTATTCCCCTAGTTGGATGTATTTTGACAAACATTATCATTAATACCATGGATCTCTTCTTCATAGAGGAACCGCACGTAAAGATAGATCTAAACACAGAACAAATAGTATATGGAAGAAGGTCAAATGAGCTTAAACCTGCAACAACAACAAAAAAAAAGAAAAGAAAAAAAAAAGGGGAGGGGAGGGGGGGGGGGGGGTAGGCTAAGGAAACGTGAAGCATATGGGGAAAGAAAGATTTGAGTGGCATCCGTGTTTTTTTTTTTCTAAATAACATTCTTCCCCTTCAATTATGAACAAATAACATAGAGACCCATGTGTATTTTATCTTTTTTTGTGCATATAAGCAAAAAACGATTTTTTTTTTTTTTTTTTTTTTTTTTTCTACTTTTTAGGCAAATAAGGAAATAATTAGGTTTGTTTATTTTTCAAAATCCAAAAAAAAAATCAAATTAAAAAAATATTACTAAATAAAATACGAATTGATTTTTTTGAAATGAAAAATTCCTAATAGGGGTTTTGTTTTATTATATAAAATATTTAATCTTATGTATATACTTAATGACATGCAGGCGTACGGTACGATGGAAAAAATTACGATTAATTTAACAATTATAGTAACAATAACAATGATAATAGTTTATACAAAAAATGGTTTTAAGTATATTTGGTTTTTTTAAATATATATTAAAATTTAAATTTATAGAAATTGAAGATAAGTCTATAAAATTATATCTAAGATTATCATCTTTTTAAAAGTTTAATATTTGATTGTAAATTCTATTAACCAATCAAAATATAACATTTATTAACACTTAAGTCAGAAATTAAAAATAAAATAAATAAATAAATAAAATAAAAAATAAAAAAATCTCACAAAGCCATGCGTATTTCCATCGACTTTACCGATAGTTTGACTAAACTAATTAAATTTTAACTTTTATTATCCAATAAAAAGGCTATATTTTGCACATGTACTCTCAAATTGGTCAACAAAAAGATTGGATTGTCACAAAACATTTTTCACTTATTATATAAGAGATTAAAGTTAGAATTTTACACTCTTGTATGGGCAAAGTTAAATCAGTAACAAACAAGAGATTATAAAGTTGGATTTTTATCTTTATTTTTTCCTTTTCATACAGTCAACTTCCATTTTTACCCACTTATCTATATGTGAGGTTTGATAAGACCATGAAACTGAAACTCCTCCATATTATAACCATGGAAAAGAAAGATATTCGAACAAACTAACTTTGAGTCATAATCACCTCTTTGTTTGCAATTTTGTATAGCTAATGTCCATGTGGTATTCATGAGATCCTCACATGATTTAAAGTAGTTTTAAACTACTTTTCTCAGCAGACATTAATAACTTTGACCTTAGACATCGCAAAGATTATCGTGTTATGATACCTCTAATATTAAAGTTGCACGATATAGATACAGTAACTAGGGTCAAGAACACTTTTTGGTATGATGATACACCACAACCAGATATATTTAGTTGTAGATTCTTTGAGCAAGAAATTTTGCAGCTGCCATGTGATGTCTATAAGATTACATGTTGCAACTTTTATCTGACTGAATAAGAATGTGACATTTGAGGTAGAAAAACATTTAAGAAATGGGCCAAAAGAGTCAAACGGTTTTTTTAGTTGCCCAAAGTTTATTTTTTATGCATACCTCCTAATTCGTTATCTACAAAGATTTTGAGAACTAGCATAACATAGCTTTGCCGCTAAAGTAATCTGATAACTCAGAAAACGGATTGAATGAATGTGGGTCAACCAAACCCAGCTCATTTTGACGGCACCAAACTGACCCATTTTAACCCAAGCTTGGTTTTAACCTATTACCCAAAGTCCCAAACCATTTGACCGCCCATATCGAAAATCCGAAACAGAGGACATGCTCGTGCCCTATCTCCTAAACGATGTTCATCATTTATTATCTTCAAACAATATTCGTTGCCAGTTTCTTGGTTGTAGAATACAAGAGACCAAAACTTCTCACGGAAAGACAAACACTACAAATGCCGAATCTATCAAATCTTCATAGAAAAACAAAATGAGATTACATCTCTCTTTATCTCTCTCACTATCCTTTCAAAAGGGCATCAAGGTTAAAAAGCTCCTAAAGGCTGTCAGGACACCAGAAACCACAAATTTATTCATTTTTTATTTTACCTGAAGTTGTGAATTCTTTTAGCAGATAGAAGAGTGTTCGATAGAAGCATAGCTATTGTCATTGGCCCAACTCCCCCAGGAACCGGAGTGATTGCTGAAGCAACCTTACTTGCCTCCTCATAACATATGTCCCCAACCAACCTATATCCTCTTGGGGACTCGGCATCCTGTTGGGCCGAAAAGGAAGCAATATTAAATCAAAACCATTGTTTAAAATTGTCGATATCAATGAAAGTTAATGAAAACTGTGATGAGTTAATAACTAACCTCAACGGGATTGATTCCAACATCAATTAAAACTGCACCAGGTTTCACCCAGCTACCCCTAACCATATTTGCTTGCCCTACTGCTGATATGATGATATCAGCTTGTCTAGTTATCTCCTCTGGATTCTTTGTTCTTGAGTGGACAATACTGACAGTAGCATCTTCTCTCTACAGTGATATAGCATTATAATGTTTTCAGAATGCTTGTGTAAGTAATCACAACAAGGTAAAGCTAATTAGGATAGGCCTAGTCGCAAATGGACATATCAGATGGATTGGGTCACGAACCAGACAATTAGTTTAGGACACTCTAAAGTCTAAACATGGCTGATCGAGTTGAGCCACCGACGACTTAATTTTAGATACCGCAATATATTAAACAAGATTACAATCTTCTGAAATAGGAACTCAAGAAGGTTGCGAAGTGTAAAAACTTAATTATGTCATAATTGCTTTTATGCCGTTTGACCCATTTCCTTTTTAGCTAAAAAAATTATTAACTCATAACCAATAAAACATAACTCAAGTTGACCCATATTCAATTAAAAACGCATAATCTTACTTGAAGTAAGAGAGCGGCAGGCATTCCAACAATGTTACTTCTGCCAATCACCACTGCTCTCTTTCCTTTGATCGGGATGTCATATCTATGCAACAACTCTATGCATCCTTTAGGTGTGCATGGAACAAATAACGGGTCTCTTCCCCGCATAGCTAACCGACCAATATTCAGAGGATGAAAGCCATCAACATCTTTCTCTATGCAAACGGCATTCAATATGTTCTGCTCATTCATGTGCTGATCCAACAAATACAATAGGACACGTCAATCTATAATTTTCTTACCACATGAGTTGATAGTATACTTGAAAGCTTACTGAAGGCAAAGGTAACTGAACAAGTATCCCATGAACTGAGGGATCATCGTTGAACTCTGAGATGTGTTTGAGAACTTCTTCTTCAGTGGAATCTTCAGCCAAACGCACTTCATAAGAATTAATCCCCACAGAGTCGCAGGCCTTCTTTTTGTTACGTACATAAGTTGCAGAATCTTTCCTATCCCCAACAAGGATAACTGCTAACCCAGGAATGATCCCAATCTCATCCTTCATTCTTGATATTTCAACTGCAACTTCCTCCCTTATGTCTTTAGCAACACGCTTTCCATCAATGACCTTTGCAGAGGTCTCATTATTTACTTGTACAGCTGCAAGATTAACAAAATGTGAGGTTTTTAGATCTTAACTATCAGCCAAATGCTTCTTGCTGACATCTTTAGGCTGTCTAGTGATAATTAGGGTGCGTTCTGAGGTACAAATTTTGATAAACATGTATATTTTAGTCTTCATTTGAATTATGTCTCTTTATGTGACATTAATTAAATTTAATGTATCTCTTAGGCTCTTAGCGATTTCTGCAAATTTAATCCCAATTCAATCACACGCTCTTTTATGGCAACCAAAACCGCTTCATACTAATGTGGTTCCATCAGGTGTGTCAACTGAAGCAAGTGATCATTCATATTAAACCGACACAAATGACCAACGCAAAATTTATTTAAACAATTTCTAATGTATCAACCAGTGATTGTCACTTTTATGTTCATCATAATCTACATTAAGACTAAAGTCACATTCCGATCAGTAACTCCAACCCTAGCAACCTCTGTTGTTGCGATTATAATTTTAGGGGGTGTTTGTTTATGCTTATATGAGCTTATTTGATTCCGGCTTATATTTTATAAGCCCCAATTTTCCGGCTTATTTAAGACTTATGGGCTAATAATCTAATATAAGCTTGTTATGATATAAGCCGATATCAAATAAGCTTATAAGTCCACATACAAGCTTAAACAAACATCCCCTTAATATTCTTTCTACTCGCCCGAGAGCTCAAAGAAATGAATAAAACATGATTGCAAATTTGCAACTAAATAGGATTTGAACCCATGATGAGAATGTGGCTTTGCAGATTATGATGAACATATATGAGCAATTCACAGATTCAATCTACCAGATAGTTGTTCAAATTGTTGATCATCTTTGTAGGCATAACATGAACTAAACACATGCATACCGAGACACACCAGATTAAACCACGCTCATAATTAGTACAAAGTTGCTCAGGCCAACCACATAAGAGCGTGTAATCAAATTGGATCAAGTTTGCACCGCTTAGACAACAAAATCCTACAAAATACATATAAATTCTAACTAGAGTCACAAACATAGACAATTCAAATTTAACAACACAACAATCATATTTTCAAATTCTCTAAAAGCCATTTAGTTGAAGAAAATATCTTAATTTGTAAAAAACTTTAATGAGCTTTTTTTTGGGGCCTTTTGGCCAACCAATCCCTCACATATTTAGAAAGTAGCCGTGTCCAAGCCCCTTTAACCTCCAACAGTTTGGCGAGGATGGTCATAAGCCCGTTTACCAACCCGGCTCCATAAAAAGGTGTAAATTAAAAAAAAAAAAAAAAAAAAAAAAAAAAAAAAAAAAAAAAAAAAAGTTGAAATGGTGTTTTTCAGGTACAAGGGAAATAGGTGTTTACTTTCGACTAAGCACGCCCTTAATAAGTAACTATTTTCAAAACTATAACAATTTATAAATGAAAATCAAGAATTAAGCTAGAAATATACCACTGGCAGCAGATGAAGATGAACAGTGAGTGCTAATGCTTCTGTTAAATTTAGTTGCAAATTGAAGACGGTGAAATTGAAGAGTGTTTTTTGGGAAGTTGTGAAATTTGTTGGTGGGGTTGAAATTGAGCAGACGAGCTGTTGAAGATGAGGCGGAATTGGTGAAAGTGATGGAGTCAATTAAGGCCATTTTATTATGTAATTTACAAAGGGCTTTCAGCTTCAAACCTATTATTGTTAGGGATTTTGAGTTTGGGTTTAAGGTGGTCTTGGGTGGAGAGTTTAGGGTTTTTTGTTCAAGTTGCGTAGTGTTTACACGGACGACACTCACGAGGGTTGTAACGCCATTGGAGTACTTACTTGTACGGTACTACTACTTCCAGATTCTCTCTTTCTTTTTTTCTTTTTCTTTTGTTACTTCAACCTCCTCCTCTTAGTGAGAACATAAAAATGACTCCTTGTAATTTGTGTGTAAGTATGTTTTGATTAATAAAAGTTCACCATATCACAACCACCCCACCCCCTAAAAAAAAAAAAAAAAAAAAACAAAAACTCCAAGGGTATGGTCACTTTATGTAGGCGCCATTTATACGTCTTACGTTTGACGTCATTTGGCGCCATCAAATCCGCGCCACTACACTACTTGAGGCTGACACATTTAAAATGTAACTCAAGTAACACAATGCCATTTATTGATTTGCTTCTATATTTTGAATTTTTTGACTGTTTAAAACATCAAACAGGTATTTTTTCTTTTTCTTTTTTTTTTTTACCCCTAACTTTACTACTCATAATTTCTTAGATTTCGTATGTGTACAATTTATTTTTGGAATTCGTGTTACTCCATCTGCTATCTAATTTCCCCTATAAATATCTCATTTACCCTTATTTATTTTCTCACACAACTTTTTATCAAACTCTCTCAACTATCATTCATTTTCACACACAGGTTACTATGGTTAATCAACTAACTGAAAATGTCTAGGGTACATTCCCTTCCATTGGGCCAACCTCTTATTAGCTATGGTCTACATACTTTCCTTATGACCTATGAAGTAGATATGCATACCGCAAACAACTTGAGGGCGGCTCGAGAGGAAGTGTCGCGAAGCATTGCTAAGAAGTAAGAATTCATTGTGAATTACAGAGCAATTTAAAAGCTCAAATCATGCTTTTAATTCCCGTATTCTATTTTAATATCCATATTATATGGTTTTTAATGAATGAAAATTTAGTTTGTTTGAAAAATGACTTAAAAAATGGTGGGCCATAAAGTGTTAAACAACACGCAAACGACATATGAATGATGGAGAGGTATTTTGGTGTGTGAATGTGAAATGTGATGCTGATGTGACGCTAATTTGACAAAACAACATGCGATTTAACATGCTACCACACCCCCTTACAGCTTTACTCTAAATAATGTCTATAAAATCAAAAGGCATGTATTAGAGGTTTTTAACATTAGTTAAAAAAAAAAAAATTACATCTAACATGAAAGGGGACTTATGAAAGTTAATTTTTGTTTGAAAGCGAGAAGAAAAAATGAAAAAAGTGCATTTGTTTTTTCATATTACATCTGCAGATGGGAAGAGAAACGAAAATAGGTCCTTTGTTTTTTTTATTTTCCCTTTTATTTCTCATGAATAGGAATGAAAGAAGTGTGCTTGTTTATTTGTAGACATAAAAAACAAAAATGATTTTTTTCTTCTTCAATTTTGTAGTTATTTTTTTTTATCTCCTTATATATTAAAGATTTTATATCTATCTCTTTTCTCGCAAACATGGTTTAGCGGACAAAAAATATCTTAAAAAAACAAACGCAAGCTTAACTTATGAGAAAAACTCTTTAGTGATGATAAATTAGTTAGTTGAATCATCGTCTAAGGTGTCATTTGTTTTTTCACAATAAGTACTTTTTTCCTCTTTTCACTTCTTTTGTTTGCAGGAGGGCAGATGTTTTTATTTGTTTTTTTGCAGATATAAGTGCTTCTTTTCACTTTTTTCCTCTTCTAAATTTCAGACATTATCTTTCACTTCTCACATCTTCTTTATCTTCTTGCCTCTTCTTTCACAAACCTTACATATCTTTCTCAATATCCGTTTTTATACGTTTTCGTTTGTTTTTTTACGTTTTCATCTGTTTTTTTTACGTTTTTGACCGAATTTTTACGTTTTCGTCTGTTTTTTTAAATTTTCGTCAATTTTTTTACGTTTTCGCATGTTTTTTTACGTTTTCGTCCGTTTTTTTACGTTTTCATCCGTTTTTTTTACGTTTTCGCCCGTTTTTTTTACATTTTCGCTTTTTTTTTTTTTACGTTTTCACCCGTTTTCGTCCATTTTTTTAACGTTTTTCACCCATTTTTTTAACGTTTTCGCCCTTTTTGTGTTTTCGCCCTTTTTTTACGTTTTCGTCCATTTTTTACGTTTTTGCCCGTTCTTTTACATTTTCGCCTTATTTTTTTTACGTTTTCGTCTTTTTTTTACGTTTTCATTCGTTTTAGTCCGTTTTTGTCTGTTATTTTTACGTTTTTGTATTTTTTTTATATTTTCATCTGTTCTTGTCTTTTTTTACGTTTTTGATTACTTTTTTTTATGTTTTCGTCTGTTTTTTTATATTTTCAACCGATTTTTACTTTTTCTTATATCTTTTTAACATTTTCGTATTTAATTACATTTTTGACCTGCTTCTTACATAAGAAAATGTACAATAACGTAAAAAACGTACAAACAGACAAAATCATATGAAAACGGATGAAAATGTAAAAAAAACAGACAAGAACGAAAAAAACAAAGGAAACGTAAAAAAACGGACAAAAATGTAAAAAAGGTCAAAACGTAAAGAACAGACGAAAACATAAAAAACTGGATGAAAACCTAAAAAAACTGACATAAAAGTAAAAAAAGGTCGAAAACGTAAAAAACGTTAAAAAAATTGGTGAATATGTAAAAAAACTGACGAAAACGTATAAAAACAGATGAAAACGTAAAAAAGCGGTCGAAAACGTAAAAACAAACTAAAATGTAAAAAAAATAGGCGAAAAGTTAAAAAATAAAAACATAAAAAACGGTCGAAAATGTAAAAAAAATGTACCAAAACATAAAAAATGGACGAAAACGTAAAAAAAATACGAAAACGTAAAAAACGGATGAAAACATAAAAAAGACGAAAACGTGAAAAAAACAGGCGAAAACGTAAAAAAAGGGAAGAAAACGTAAAAAAAATAGACGAAGTCGTAAATAAACAGAAAAAACATAAAATAACGATCGAAAACGTAAAAAACATAAAAACGTACAAAAAACGTAAAAAAACGGACGAAAACGTAAAAAAACTAGTGAAAAAGAAAAAGGAAAGGAAAAAAAAGTATTTTAATAGCACAAAAAATACTAGTGAAAAAAAGAAAGAAAGAAAAAAGTACTTCAATAGCACAAAAACAAACGGTCTTCTTCTTGTAGATGAAGAGCTTATGTGCACCTCTTTTTCTGCAGACATAGTTTTCAGATGAAGAGGCAAAAGCTCTGAAAAAACAAACATCACCTAAGTGAGCCAATAAACAAGCTCTATTAACTTTTAGTAAATAAAGGCTAAAGTATGTCTCGATGGTTTCAATGACACTACCTATGTGTTTGCTCTTTGGATCTCATTCTACATTTGGCACAACACAAACTTACTAATTCATAACAAAAAGTTGGTTGAAAATAGATGAACTAAGGGTGCGTTTGGTAGAGAGAAAAGAAATGAGAGAAATGGAATTTGATCAAATTCTCTTGTTTGGTAGAGAAAATTAAAAAAAGTGGAGAATTGAGGAGAAATTACTGGAGAGTTGGAGAGAATTGGGTAGTGTAATTTGGCTACTCTCATTTTCATAACTTTGGTGGAGAATTTGGAGAACTCAGTTTTTTTTTTTTTTTTTTTTTTTTTTTTTTTTTTTTTTTTTTTTTTTTTTTTTAACAAAATAAATAGGATTTTTTTTTAATATTTTTCTTTTAAAAATATTTTTTTATAAAAAATAATTTAAAATTTTTTTTTTTGAAAATATATATTTTTTAGAATTGTTATTTAGAAAAAATAAATTTTTTTTTAAATAAATTAATTTTTTTAAATAAATTTTTAAAAAATAAAGTTTTTTTAAAATTAAATTAAAAAATATTTTTTAAATATATATTTTTAAAATTGTTATTTAGAAAAAATAATTTTTTTAAATAATTTTTATAAATAAATTAAATTTTTTTAAATAAATTTTTTTAAAAATAAGTTTTTTTTTAAGATAAATTTAAAAAATCTAATTTATAAAAAAAATAGTTTTTTTTAAATATATTCTTTTAGAATTTTTACTTAGAAAAAATAATTTTTTTCAAAAAAATCAACAAATATTTTTTTTTTCTTTTCATTTTTCGGGTCAAGTCTCTCTTGTTACCAAACATAAGAATTGAATAAAATTCTCTAATGATTTCTATTATTTGAATTCATATTCTCTGCTTCATTTCTATTTTCTGAAATTCTCTCTACCAAACGTGTCCGAAGAAATCTACATGAAATTGCTCGGGTGTTCTCATCAATCCAAGCTTGATCTAAATTGCTAGTGCTAAACCATAAAGTTGCCACAAATTTTGAAAAGGAAAATGATTTGCACACTTCAATCTTTTTTTCCACACTCAAACGAAGTCTCACAATCAATTTTTTATGTGCGCAATCAATTCCAAAACTTTGATTCTAATTCTTAAAGGGATTTTTGCATATATATCACTAGCCTTAGGCCCGCCCCGATGGGGCGCTAGCCTTAAGTCTTGTTATTAAAAATAAATGTAGTACAAAAGATGATTTAAAATATAACGTCTATAAATGACATAATGTTTAAAGATAAATAGTTAATGTAAAATGATATTTGTAAATGATCCAAAATCACATAACTAACTTGAGTGTACTGTTTAAAAATTGAAAAGCTAAATAAATAAGGGAAAACTTATAGTCTATGAAGGACTAATTTATACACAACGTTTGTTGTCTAATTGCAATGGTTGTCATCTTTGTCACAACATACCTTACTTATTTGTAGTGAAAATTGAAACCTGGTAGATTTGTTTTTGTCAATTCTGTTTTTTCGCAGCAGACCTTACTTATTTGTTTTTGAATCTATGTGACTCGCAAGATTCTGCAGAATTTTCAATGATTTCTGACTCAAGTGATGTCATATGCATTCACTTCATCTTTTGATTCGTCATCAGCTTCCCCTAAAACTTTGCAAGATATGGATGTTACTGTTCAGTGATATTCCTAACATGTTATATATAAAATGCTTAAATAAATTAAGTACATCAGTTTGGGAGCGAACGGGTTAAAAGGACTCAAAAGGTAAGTTATTAGTCCTTTTTTATGCAAATATCCTATACGTTTCGTACACTAAGTGAAACTATTATTTACAAAATTTATTTTTTGTAAGTAAACTTGGCATCTTGTTTTGGTTGAATACCGTTTTAATCTATCCAAAAGTCAGGGCATAGTCTTGACTAAACAAAGTATCAATAGATTCAAGTTAAATATCGTTACCAGGCCGAACGACCGTGAGAACTGCAACATGGGGTCTAGGAATTTTCCCTTATCGCATCCATTCTTACTTGAATATTACTTGAACACCATTCTTTCGCTATGACATCACCATGTCCAGCAATGAATTTTGTAGCCGAAGGCATCACAATGTCTAGAAAAAAAAACCATACAAAGAATGATTATTAAGGGGATGTTACGCTAAGCAGATTTGAGGAGGTTATTGTATTGTCAATATACAACACGCTTATCTAAACAATTATCGAAAAGTGCATAATGCTTATTTAAGATCAGAAAAATGGATCAAATTATTTGATTAATGAAAAGTGGACCAAAATAAATGACATACCTAAGGTTGGACTTCAATGATATATTGCTCACTTTTGACAGTAACAGGTTCGTTTGCCAAGACATTGTACGTGATCTAACATCTCTTTTGCCTGAGCAAATCCAAAAGCCATGATTTGCATCCGATACTGCCATAGTAACGCACTTTGCTTGGTTTCAATGGAAGAACCATCAGTTTGCATCGATCAAAAATCGTTACTATGGCCACATGTTTTCAATTCCACATTTCCAGAACAACAAAAATCCATAAAATACGACACCCGTCGTTACATGAATAAAAATTGACAGTGGGACATCAGTTGCTATTGTTTGAGGACAAAAAACTGCGAGATGCCCATCTAATATTGAAATTGTGGCCACGATGATAAACGATTTTCTCATGACAATACCTGACCCCATCTATGTGTTGGAACAACTCCCTGCCTTCTGATTCAGGCAATTTACCTTTTGATGCCTATAAGAAACAAAGAAAAGCAATAAGATTTCATTTGCCATGCAAATCATAAGGTAAAGCAAAGATAATGTGTTGGTTAGTGCTTACAACTGCATCGAATAATTAACCTCCATTGACGGGAATAATTAACCTCCATTGACGAATTATCTGCATTCTCGTAACAAACAGTCGCACACTTCCTGCACTCATCACATAAATTAAATAATCAACTTTATATAAAACACTATGTTAAGATCAGTAGACGAACAGAAGTCTACAACTGACGCTCAACTCCCTAAGTGCCGGCATCCTGAATGAACAATAATAAGTTGTCGGACCGTGATGCAGCATCTACAACATCAAAAAATAATTGAAGAACGTTTATACGCAATGTTTGTTGTGTAATTGAGAAAAAACAGAATTGACCCAAAAAATTCTACCGTGTCCGTGGTCGTTATTGTCGTTTCTTATTGAACACCTTTTTGGTTACTTCCGCATTCCTCGGCCTCTTTTAGGCGACTTGCTACTTCAGATTGGATTCATTGTTAGGTTTTATTTTTTGAGTAATAGCGAAAGAGCAGCATTGTAAGGGTTTTATTTCCATTATTTCAATTCAATTTAAACCCTATCAGAGGAAAAAATATATATACATACATTGAACATAACTTCATTCCATGTTAGGCTAAATTATTCAATTTGACTCGTTTGAGGCTATAATAATATCAAATCACCTGAACCTCAAGTTCGTAATTTGGGTATATTATCAATCTCGAAATACATGTAAAAAAGATTGTTACCTCTTTCATAAAGGTTTTTCTTTCTCCATGTTTCAAGTTCTTTGCAAAAGACCTTTGTTGATGTGCCTGCACATTTAAAGCGACTTGTTATGTCATAAAATAAATATTGTTTGATTATAGGAATTCATTTCAAGTATGATATAGAAAAGCAAAGAATAATAGTTTTACCTACTTTAATCCTTACGGTAACATACATTAAAGTATACCATCCTTTCTTTGTAGCAGTTTAAATTTAGTCCTATTATTTGCGTGCATCAATTGAGTTTTCATACGACATGACAAATAAGCTCAAGTATATGATTTGCTACTATTATCATTGAAAAAATGTTACATGGCATTAGTGCACAAAACATGAAATGAAAATGGCCTTTAGATAAGGAGTAAATTTGAATAATTCACATATACGTATGTGGAAAATTTAGTTTACAAATATTCTAATTATTTTTTTATCATTCATATAGTTTTATGACTTAGGGAGTGTTTGTTTCAGCTTATGAGGTTATTTAAACTTTGAAAAGCTCATAATTCTAATTTTTAAATCAACTTGATGTTATGGTTTATAAAAGGCATAAGTTCAACTTGATAAGCTTATAAGCCAAAAAAATGGGCTTATGAGCTTCTCAAAATCTACATAAGCTAATAATCCCAATAAATAAGCTGAAACAAACACCCTCTTAAATGAAAAAAAGTGTTTGTTCGCAAATTTACCCGCATCACCACGACCAATGCCATTTTCATGTTCTTGTTTGTTTGGAAGCCAACATAAAAAATAAGATACACATACACTTGGTCAAATGTTATAAAAAACTCTACATAGTATACAATAATAATAACATAACCAAAAAGCTTTTATATTTTTTAGTTTAGCAAACTTCCAAAGGTTATTTCAAACAATAATAAATGAATAAGCGGTTGCAAATGTATCAATTTCTGTGACCTTTCATTCGGGTCTTAGCTAATTAACCTGATATTATGCCACCTAAAAGATTTGGTACCATTTTAATATATAAATGACTTACTTTATATGAAAAAAATCCAAAGCGGCAACATGTGTTTTACCAATCAAGTCCTAAACATGAACAAATACAATCAACAAATATATAGAAAGATGGTTTTAATGTAAATGTACCTCCATACATTCCATCTGTTACATGCCCCATTGTGTTGTGTATCCGGTATGCACTTGGTCTTACATCCTAAATGATCAGTTCACCTTTTGCTTTCAGTGATTCCAAAAACGGTTATGGCCTTCATGATATGTTGCACAATACCTTTAGTTGGGAGTAACGGCTCCAAAACTTAAACTATTAATTACTTAGATAAATGTACACTTTGCAATGTCATACATTATCAATTAAGAAAACAAATCAAGTACCATTTAATCTAATCAAAACCCAATGCCAAATACAACTTTCAACCGTTTATACAACTTTCAATAAGAAATCAAATGTTTAACACATAAATTATGATTTGGAGAATTATGGTATTATGATTATTAAAAATTGATTTATTCTGAATATCACCAATAAGCAAATGCATTATTTTAAATTAAATCATTAAACCAAAATATACAAAAACTACATAAAATATATGCAAATCAATTGACAGGTTTTCTTTTACTTGTGATTTAAATTCAATTGAATAATAAATTAAGAAATTACCTCCATTGAATGATGAATTTCCTTAATATACGAATTTCCTTAATACTTCTGTGTTTGTAAAAATCATTTCTTTAATCATCAAGAGAGAGATCTTTGACCATAAAAACATGTATGAAGATTGTAGTTTATGTTCAATTTATCGTTTGATGATGGATCTAAATAATCTGGGGACGGATTTTTGTTGAACAAATATTAACGTACGGGAATTTTTTTGGTCGATGATTTAATTCGGTTGATTTGATTTGCTGGAATTATTATCATGGTTAGGGTTGCAGGAATTTTTTGATGTTCAAAGTTGGTATCGGGGTTTTTTTTTTGCTGAAGATTGTTGATGTTGCTGAAACAATATTTGAGTGATTTCAGGTTTGGGGTTAATTGTTGGTGATGATTGTTGATTTGCGATAAGCTTAATTGAGGGTTAATGCTTGTTTGGGGTTTTCTTGTTGAAATGAATTTTGTGTTTGATCGCAACCCTTTGGTAAATGTGTATGTTTTTTTGTTTGCATTAATTAAATGGCTGATATTGCATTTGGTCCATTGGACCACTTTGAATATCTAGGTGTCATTATCCTGGAGTTTTGGGCAAAGCCTTCTTTAGGGAAAGCTTGTTTTATATAGTGGGAGATTCCGAAAATGCATAATTATATATATATCCAAAGCATGCATAAAAATCATTGTATTATGTGTATAAAAAACTTGTACAAAAAATATACTTATATGCAATTATTCATTTTGGGAAGGATATATATGTAATTTTGTCATTCTTTTTTTTTAAACTCAAATAGTCAGATGTAAAACTAAACTAAAAAAAGTCAACACAAAAAGTCAAACAATCCATATTGAAAATCTGTACGTCTACAGTCGACAGTCGACACTACACACCTCTTCACCACCCTTACCCACCAGCCGCCCTCTTCACCACCGGTGACATACAAACCATGATACCAAACCACCAACCCTCATGAAAAAAAACACCATAAACCCATTCACAACCCACCCACTTCTCAAAACCCTACAAACCAAATGCAAAACCCTTAAAACATTCCACCAAACCCACACACAGTTCATCACATCAGGTCTTATAAACCACACATACCCATTAACCCAGCTCCTATCAACCCTCTTATCCTCCACTTTACCCACCTCATTACCCTATGCACTCACCATTTTTAACCAAACCCTTATTCGTAACAGAACCACTTTCATTTACAATACCCTCATTTCCAACATTTTGACCCATCATAACCATAATGCAGAAAATACCCATTTGGGTTTTTTAGTTTATAAGCACATGCTTAGTGTAGATAGGATAAAACCCAATTGTTATACTTACCCTTCTCTTTTTAAAGCATGTGGGTCAGGGTCAAAGTTAGAGTCAAATTTTGTATGGTTTAAATATGGTAGAGCATTGCATACACATGTGGTTAAGTTTCTTGATCCTGTTGAGTATGATGAGTTTGTTTATGCTTCGTTGATTAGTTTTTATTCGAAATGTGGGAAGTTTGGTGTTTGTAAGTATCTTTTTGGTCGAGTTAGTCGACCTGATTTAGGTTTGTGGAATTCTATGTTGTCTAGTTGTGATTCGATGGAGGTTTTGTGTTTGTTTAGTGATATGCAAAAGGATTTGAGAGTTAAGCCGAATGAGGTTAGTTTTGTGGCGTTGATTAATGCTTGTGGTGATTTGGGTGCTTTTAGTCAAGGGGTTTGGGCTCATTGTTATGTTGTTAAGAATAGTTTGAAGGTGAATTGGTTTGTTGCGACGGCTTTGATTGATTTTTATGTGAATTGTGGGTTCTTGGAGTTTGCACGGAAAGTTTTTGATGAATTGATAAAGAAAGATGTGTTTTGTTATAATGCAATGATTAGAGGGTTTGCTACTCATGGGTATGGGCGTGAGGCGCTAGAGCTGTTTAAGGCGATGGTGTCAGAGGGTTTAGCTCCTGATGATGTTACAATGGTGGTGGTCATATCTGCTTGCTCACATGTAGGGCTTGTGGATGAAGGTTGTGAGTTTTTTTATTCGATGAGGGAGAGATATGGGCTCGACCCAAAGGTGGAGCATTATGGGTGCTTGGTTGACCTGTTGGGTCGAGCTGGGCGGGTTAATGAGGCCATGGAAATACTTCAAACCATGCCCATGAAGCCTAATGCTGTGTTATGGAGATCTTTACTTGGTGCAACGAGAAACCAGGGAAATTTAGAGATTGCTGAGATCGCCCTTGACCATTTGATAGAATTAGAGCCTGAGACTAGTGGAAATTACGTTCTTTTATCAAACATATATGCACATATGAACAAATGGGAAGGTGTGAAACATGTAAGAAGACTAATGAAAGATCATGGTGTTGATAAAGTACCAGGAACAAGTGTTCTTGAGCTCGGTGGTGTATTTCATGAGTTTCTTACAGCTGATAAAACGCATCCACAATCTCACGAAATTTATCTCAAGATTGATGAGATTAATAGAAAGTTACATGTGTATGGGCATACGGCAAGGACTGTGGAGGTGTTGTTTGATTTAGAAGATGAAGATAGAGAAGATGCATTATCATACCATAGTGAGCGGCTCGCGATTGCTTTTGCACTTGTTTCATCTGAGCCTGGTTCGGCCATTCGGATCATTAAGAACCTAAGGGTGTGTGTAGATTGTCATGATTATACAAAGCTTGTTTCTGTGATATATAAAAGAGAGATTATAGTTAGAGATAGAATTAGATTTCATCATTTTCGAGATGGGAGTTGTTCTTGTTTAGATTATTGGTAGGAATTTTGAAATACATTGTTTAAATACGAACGGATTCAATTAGCAATGAAAACCACAGAACTTGAAAAAAAAAATAAGAATAGCTAATACTGAAACGAGACCAAACTAGAAGTCAATACAAGTTTTCTCAGCATGTCATGCATCCTATCACTAATGATATTCTAACTTAATCATACTGGTACTATCTAATTCTCTCTGGTTAACCAGAAAAATTATGCTCAACATCTACAGTACAGATCTCCAAAACCAGGGTACAAAGTACAAACCATTCGATTTGGATTCACTTCAATCATTGGGTTGTAAAAATCAGAAAATATAACATTTGATCCATTAATCCGCAACTGCAAAAAGACTTACCAGCCTTGGAACATTCTTGTAAGAGTGGATTTAAAAGAAAATGTGCAATGGATTAACGAGAAACGTACCAAAAAATAGGTGTGCAATGAGACTAAATGGTAAAAACAAAAGATTATTTTGCCAAAGGGCAAAGTAGCATGAAGCTATGAATAATGAATTTTATTGTAAGGCTTCCTTTTCAGCTATATGTATCTGTACAATCTGTACTGGAGGGGCAATAACTTGTTATCCGCTCCTTAAAATTCTGCTCTATTCTTGTGCCTCTATTTGATTTTCTTCCTTTTTTTTTTCCCATCTGGTTTTATATTATAAGTGTTCCTTCACTGATCTGATCATCAGAAGAAGAATCTGAAGCAGGTTTAGATTTGGACCCCATCCTTGAGAACCCGTAGCCAAGAGAACTTCCACTTGCTTCCGAGAGCTACACAATGCAATATCAAAGCAACATGCTTAATAGGTATGTTGAAATTAATAATCTTGTGACCAATGGGCTTTGGTTTAATGGTATCTGTGAGATGGTTATGTCCCCAACCAAGAGGTTGTGGGTTCAAGTCCCACACGGGACGATGTGTCTATTCATGTTTAAAAAAAAGTAATAAATAAATAAATAAATAAATAATCCTGTGTGGCAACGACCGATGTTGCAGATGTGTTGATTCATGTTATGTTTGATCCGTAAGGGGGTATTCCTTAAAGAAAAAACCGATCAAAGTGACAAACCCACCCAAAATATATTTTTAGAGTTTCATGTTAACCTGATAAGTAAATAATCAACCTGTCTTCAACGGTTACCCAACCCCCCTGACCCACTGATTTTACAACCTCAGATTTGTGGTAAAAGAATAAAGAAGTAACACATTAAGATTAAATACCTCAGTAAGCTCTGCTAGGTGGCGGGATCTGAATTCATTGATAGCGGCTGCTATCTCTGACATTGGCAATTTAGCCTTTAAAACAAACCAAGTTAAAAACATCAAAATAATATGTGATTGCTCATAGATATGTTGGTTGATAATAACATTGTGTGGCAAAAACCAACAAAATTTATGAGTAACAGATTATGATCCACATCTACTATTAATTTCAGCTTACTTGTGCAAGAACAGCAGATGCTAACTGTAAACTTGGTTCTAATGTCTCTGGCACGACCTGCAGCAGTTTTTGACTCAAAGTTACACGCGTTATATAAGGTGTGTTTCATGATTATGATGACTACACATTTCAACTCATTTTGTACTTAATAACAGAGATAAGATGGTAACAGTAAACTACCGCAGTTGCTCCAGCCTTTTCCAGGTTGAGTCCATGATCAACATCATGCGCGCGCACAAATGTCTTGACATTTGGGAAATACTTGCTGAGAGCCCAAACTGTTCGGTAATTTGCACCAGGTGAATCTAAAGTTATTGCTGCAGCACACGCTCTATGAGCCCCAATTTTATGCAATACCTGAAAAATCAAGTGAACAGACTAATCAGTTCTGAATGTGATATTTGATAAGGTTAATAATTTAGTCAACATCACATTTAGGTAACTTCACCTCTCGACTACCCGCATCACCAAAATACACAGGAAGGTCAAGTGCACGTCCCACTGCTACTCGCTCACTTGCATCATGACAAAACTTACATGTCAGTAGGCTTGTTATATACAATGATAACAGAGCACTTCATACTAGCTTGACGATTATTTATGTATAATGAATAAACTGTAACTTTATACCTCCTCACGTCAAGAGCAACAAATGGAATTAAACTTTCAGAAAGAAGTTGAGCGATGATCTGAAATTACAGAACAGTAGGAAAGAGAAATTAAAGATAGAGAAAAGGATGTTGTATTCACTTTTATTTTATATTATAATAAATGTAAATGACAACAGTGCTGCACCTGGCCAACACGTCCGAACCCACATATAATGATATGATCTCGCAAATCATCTGTCTGAAAGAGCGACAGATTGTTTTTGATGTTATTAATCACAAATATATCTAAATAAATGCACCAATAAATAATTGCAGAACTTATAATACCTCACTCTCATCAGGCAATAAACTACGGACATCATGCTGCTCAAAACGTGACGCTATTAACTGGCCTCCAGCAGCTAACCATGGCGTGAGTGCCATTGATATCCCCACCACAAGAAACAGCAACGAAGATAACTGAGGAGTCATTATACCCTGGAAAAGAAATATATATTTTAAGTTTTAATCAAATTGTAGCTACCTATAAATCTTGAAATATTTTAACCATAAAAATTTAGGCACCTGATTGACAGCTTCACCAAATGCAACAAATGCAAATTCTCCACCAGGTGCAAGTAAAAGACCAACTCTAATTGCAGATATTATTGACACCCCAAAAAGTCTACCAACTGCAACTACCATTATGGTCTTCCCAACAATTAAAAGTGCTAATGATCCCATAATAACAGGAAAATTTGAAACCAGAAGTTTTGGATCGATCGACATTCCAACCTGAGAAACAAAATGATGTATCAATACTTGAAAATTTCATATAAATTTTGTAATACATAGATTATGAGGGAAACCAAGATTACAAGGCATACCGTCATAAAGAATAGACCTAATAGAAGGCCACGATATGGAGCAATATCTGATTCAACTTGCAAAGAAAATTCAGTTTCTGCAAGTAACAAACCAGCAAGAAAAGCTCCAAGTGCCATTGAGAGACCAGCCTGTTTCATTTGTTAAGAGAGAGAGAGTCATATAAATATGTAGTGACTGCAAATGCGATGATTAAACAGAACTAAAGTCCACTTACACGGGCAGTAAGTAGACTAGTACCCAGAATAACCAGAAGAGTATTTGCAGAAAATATTTCTGCATTTTGCATCTCTGCGATTTGCTTGTAAATTGGGCGAAGCAGCTGAAAACAGCAACAAAGGAAACAGAACTAAGCAACTGACACAACATGCATCAAAATATAAGCTTTAATACTTTTTTAAGCTAAGTAGCTAACAGTAATAACCTAGTGAGGGTAAAATCACTTGGACTCTAAGAGGAATGATTATTTTTATACTTATCTCAAGTGAGTGACAACATTTACAAACTTGCCAGGTCCACAGATATCGATGAGTCCAGCAGGTTGGGTAACGGGTGAAAACGATCAGGTTGAAACAGTTCATTTTTCATAGATGTCAAAATGGGACGGGTCAAATTGACACGCAACACTTTTTGCACATGTTTTAAAAAACTATCACAATTAAATCCTTAAATAATAAGTTTAAAAGGGTTTTATCAATAGACTTTGGGCACCTTGCCACCCGTCTGACAGTTCCTCTTTTAGCTAGTTCTTGTTTGACCAAGTTGAGATATAAACAACACAAACCGACCCAGTTTAAAGTATATGGGCTGAATATGCCACCTCTATCTAAACCTAAATCTATCATGGGCACTTCAGCAATGCAAAGAACTTACCAACCGTCCTCCAGCGATAATGGCACTGATAGCAACAACTGCCTTTACAGCAGCCAATCCAAGAGCTTCAGCAATCGCAAAGAAGCCAATCTGATTTTTTTTTTTAAAAGCACATTAATAAAGAGAGTTGCAAATTTGTGATCAAGTTACAATCATCAGATAATGGAACATAAGAAGTTACAAGTAAAATATTATCTCACCAACTTGATCAAGTTACTATCATTAGTAGAATGCATATAATGATAATGTCAAAGAATACAACAGCATAAGAGATAAAATAAGCATATATATCTTCAATCGGGGTGAATAGTGCACATACTTACCCCTCCTTTAGATGAATTCGGTGATATAAGAGGTATAAGAATCAGCAAAACAACAACCGCTAAATCCTGGCAGAAAAAGAGGCATATATTAGATGCAATGTTTTCTCGGGAACTTCGTCAAACTTAACTATATTCACACTCACACCCATAAGCTTCTATTCATAGCATCCGATAGGGTGTACATGGGCCACTACATTCTTTTTATAATTTCTAAGTTTGAGCTCTCTCCAGTTTCACGTTTGTGATAAATGTAGTAACCATTTGTTACATATTTGGTCTTACGAAAGGAGTAATAAGAATCATAGAGTCTTCATAGTTAATAAAACACTAATTTCACAGGATACCTGGAATAGTAAAACAGAAAATGTGGCTCGTCCATGGCGTGATGTGCTCTCCCCTCGCTCCTGCAATACCTATTAGATAAAAGCAAACAAATTTGCTGGTCAGTACTGTATAACAATGGAATAAGTCTGCAATTTGTGTGTTGTGGTGCATCACTAAAGAAGCATAAGGTTTAACAGGTTTTTTGCTATATCAAATTGTACGACAAGAAAAGAATACTAAATGTAATTAGAGTAATCATTTTCACTATCAATGATTACCTGCAAAACGACTGCTGTAGAAGACAATGCCAAACCATTACCGATGACAATTGCAGCAGGTCCTAACTGTCCACATACAAAATGGACACCTAAGCCTATCACAACTGCTGTCACCAAAACCTGTGTCACAAACAAAGGTCTAAATATGTGGTAATACAGCACTATGCATAATGCAAGCTTGCAAGTGTGGAACAACCAAATATATTTCAGTTACCTGAGCGGAACCCAATCCAAAAACATATTTCTTCATGTTACTCAGCCTTTCAACAGAAAGCTGTAAACAGCATACAGTTTCAATTCAAAACTGATATAAAAGTAATACATACAGCAAATCTTAAACGATTTATATATTCAAACCTCGAGGCCAATATTAAAAAGCAAGAAAACAACTCCAAATTCGGCGATTGCTTTTGTTGCGTGAACGTTACGTATAATCGAAAGACCATAAGGTCCAATCAAGATGCCAGCTGTCAGGTACCCAAGAACGGGACTACCTATGAATGCAACCAAATAGAAGACAACCATGAGTGACACACACAGAGTACTTCACAATCCGCATATCGTATATCGCATCTAGTTGGATAATTTATAATGAAATTACCTCCTGGAAGTTTCTGGAATATAGGCACAAAGATTACACTGCCAAGTAACAACCACAGCATATCAAAAAGAGAAGCTTCTTCCTCGTTAATCTGCAGAGTTAAACACGCAATCAAAATGAGCAGACAAAATACAAGATGAGCAAGGAAAAACAAACCTCTTGGTGTGGAAGCATCTCGATTAGCTTTGTAACTTTTTCAGGCAATCTCTGTATCTGTCTGACTAAGGGCTCAGCACTTGATGAAACTTCTTCGATACTGGTGCTGGTAATGTTTGGTGGCTGAAATAGTTTACCAGTTCGCCCTTCTCGTTTAGCATAAAAAGCAAAACTGTCATATACATATGAACATTGTTAATGAGAGTAAACCAAGCTTAGCACCAACATTCTAAAATTTAGTAGGTGAGAAGTTGTCTATGACTGAATATAGAATCACTTGCGTCTGCAAACTGATTATCTTGTTTCCAAATTGCATATAATCAGTTTTAAGTCTTTGAATGGAGGCAAACTGATTCTGAATATCTCATGATTTTACCTCTTAAATCCTTATTGCAATATCAAACATCAAAACCAGACGCCAACAGTGTCTCCTGCAATGTGTTTTCTTATAGCTGATGATCTGATTTCTGTTGTTTCAAAACGCAATCCCAACCCCCACCCAGATAATTCAGTATGTTCGATAAGCATGCTTCAATTATGCATTTGTTTCTTTACAACATAATAGAAAAAACTATACCTTGCGCCGACAAGCAAAGACCCAACTAACAGTTTAGTTAAATTCTGTCTTGCAAATTCACCAAGCTCCTGAAAAGCTGCAGCTGGTGTAAACTCAGTATCATCGTCCAATGAGAAAAACGAAGCTGAAAAGAAACGAGATGACTTCTTCAATGATGCTTTTGGGGAATTCACTTGTGAGCTATCCTTTGTGAATTCTTTTTGTGTTTCTGTCTTTTTTGTTTGAACCCCATTCTTCGTCTTTTCATTATCGCTTTCTGTGTCTTTGGTTGTTTGCTCATTCTCTTTGTCACTATCATCAGAAATTTTAGATTCGTCTGGAAGATTTAACTCGATATCTTTTATGGGCTCTATCAAATTACCCCCGGTTGCCACAACAGTGTCTCCTTCATTAATGATTTCAAATGATTTATTTTCGGTGGTTTTCTCATCACCGACTGGGTCCCCGTCTGATGATGATGATGCCACACTTTGGGATGTTGTAATTTCTGAACTATCCACAATGGACTTGGCAAGAGTTTTCTCAGCCTTTTGCAATGCAATTTCAGCATCACTAACACGTTTCATAGCCTCGAGTTCAAAAGCAACAGCTTCCTCTGCTAAGAGCATTATGTTCGCCACATCTTCGTCGGCCTTTAGAGAATCCGCTTGGGCTTTCTCTGCAAGTTCGTTTAATGCAACGACTTCTCTTTGCAACTCTTCTTTTTTATCCTGTAACCGACTTAATGCTTTTTCACAATTTTCCAAATTCATGCGACACTCATTCATATCCTTCTGAGCCGATAAAAGAGTTTCCTTCTCTTTCAATAAATCTCCATTTCTCTCTTTTGCAACTTCTAATGAGTCAAGAGCCACTTGATGCCGAGCCTCGGCTAAAGAAAGGGCCATTTTAGCTCTCTGAATTAGTTCTTTAGTGGGATCCTCTTCTTTTACAATCTCTTCAATAGCAATTAATGCTAAGTTGACATCATCCCATGCTTTTAAAGCTTCATCTTTTGATGCTATTGCTGCTTCTGATATCCTCTGAGCCTTATCCTCAAACATTGTACTATTTAGTTGGGCTATCTCCAATTCTTTCCGTGCCTTCTGCAATAACAGCTTTAGCTCATCCAAAGTAGGGGCCTCTGGTTCCGCTTCTTCTCCTTTATCCTTCGGATCATTCTTCTTGTCTGGACTAGAACTAACTTCTTCTTTTGAATCTTCTCCATCTTGAGCCTCGATAGACTCTACATCCCTTCCATTCCCATTTATAAATGGGATGGAATCATTTCCCTGACAAGCTGTTTTACATTTTCCACCTCTCGATGTTTTACGTATACAAACTGAATACCTCGGCCTACTATAGCCAGTTTTGTTTGAACTAATACCATGAATGCTAGAAGTAATCAATTTCTTTCTATACGCATTTTTAGACACAAACCTTGAATTGGTAAGAAAATTATAACCATAACTTGGTGGCAAGTTCAGCTGCTCAAATGTTCCATAACTAGTACCTTGACAACTACGAGTCTGGAAACTACATGATATTGACATAACTCCCTCGCTTTGTCAAATTCAAACTACTAGAGGATCGTAGAACCAACTCGCATTAGGCTGTAATATCAAATACCTGCAATATAAGTATATAACAAAACATTAATCTTCCAAAGCTTAATATAAACCAAATGATTTCAATTATGTCATCTTAACCCTCCATTAAGCTACTGCTTCAGAGTTTAAAATGAAAAACAAAGCATGCATTAACACCATCAGCCTTTTCTGAATATAAATACACGTAGAGCTTCTAATCATGTAGGCTCATATTTTCAAATCAGACATTGGACTTCAATACTTACTAAATATGACTTCAATCAAACTAATCCAACATTACCTTTGGCAACTAAGTTTGAAAACCTATCCCAAGCATAAATCTTACTCTAGACTTCACATCAGACACACTTGTGATTTGTGAATCTAAATGCATTATGCAGAATTCCAAAAGATGATTTGAATACCCGATTCTGATTGGTTAGCTTCTTGGTTCACTAACATGTACCCTAGAAACAATATAACAATTAACTACTCAAACTTAACTATATGCATACATGTCCTAATAGTAAAATGACAACCAATTACAGCCATTTTTTAAAAATGTACATCATATATCCTCAACTATGTGTTCACTGTAAGCAGTTTATTTCTGAAACCTGTGGAATCCAACTTACAATTAGACAACATACCAATAGCCCAAGGGGCGGAGCGAGTATGGTGACAGGCTGGTGCTTGGCACCCTCCAACCAGCCCAAGCTGCCCCTCCTAACACTATATCCTGGCTTCGCCAAGAAATTTTCATCCATCTAGCTGCTAAGTGCTAATTAAGCGGTATACTCAGACTTCATTATCTACCCATCAATATCATTTAAGCTTTGCAATAAGCAATCAGTTTCTATGACCTAGGGATGGCAACGGGTCGGGTTCGGGGCGGGTTTTAGTGTACCCGTACCCGCACCCGTTTATAATATCCAAACCCGTATCCGCCCCATTACCCGCCGGATACCCGATTAATATTATCCATAGGTTTTTTGGGTTTCCCCACGGGTTTCGGTTATCCCCAATTGAATATTATATGGACAAAATGGTGGTATTAATATTAAGTCACACTAAAATCCACGGAAAAAATAAAGGAAAACACCATAATATATTCACTTTTTTTTTTTAAGTTAAAGAAAATGAATATCGTATCAAACTATTTAACGCTTTTGAATAATTTATGTACAAAATAAAATATGTTATGTAATAAAGATACGTATATAAAAAAATATATGGAAGAAATTATATATATATATATATATATATATATATATATATATATATATATATATATATATATATATATATATTCTAGTTAATTATAATATCAATAAAGTGGGTATAGATTCGGGTAAATGGATACAGGTACAGGTACGGGTACGGGTAATTGGGCGGGTATTACTAGAACCCGTACCCAACTAAAAAATTATATAAATACCCAAACCCGCATCCAAACCCGCCAACCCAACCCAACCGGTTCGGGTTTCGGTTTCCCGTCGGTTTCGGGTACTTTTGCCATCCCTATCTATGACCGACACGCAAAGATTCATCATACGTCATACTATTCCAAAAGCCATACACATTGTGAAATGAAACTGGAAGAAATTCAAATTCTAAATAGTCAACTTCGACGCTAGTCAAACTTTACCAAGAAACATTACTCATCACATACTCAAAACTCAACCATATCTATACATATCCTAACAACTTATCGGATTCAATAAAATATCAAATACTGGTCAATTAAGCTACATTTAAATACTTATAACGCATTAAACGAAATTACACATTTACAATATAATAGGATAAACATCAATTACACACACAAACAAGTAGAGCTATATACAGGTGTATGTAGCAAACCTTATTGGTAGTGAGTGATGACGTGTACAAGAGTCAATGGCGGATAAGAAGAAGGTTAACTGACGGTTGAGATGATGACGTAAGCGAGAGTGTGTCAGTTAGCTAGCAAGAAGAAGAGTTTGTTGCTTGTGAGAAATATGAAAGATTTGACAGGTTTTATTTTTTATTTTTTATATAATAATTTGAATACTAGTGTTGTGATATTTATAGATTGGGTGTTGAACTGTTGATGAATAAGATGAAAGAAATGGTGACCAATGGTGGGAAAAGGATTAAAACAGCTCGGAATTACCAAAATGCCCTTCAGGTTCGTTATAAAAGGGGTTAACCACGTGCACTTAGTTGTATAATTTTTTTTACAAGATAGCTTGGATACATTTATTGCATTGCAGGCAATTTGCTACAATTCTACAATAAAATACATTAGCAAATGAATCAAGGACTTACAAAAAGAAGTCAGAGACCTACAAAAGGACTCAGAGACCCACAATTTGTAACAAAAATTGTAGGTAATTGGCTACAATTGCATTGTAGCCAATATATATATATATATATATATATATATATATATATATAGAATTGAGATCTAATAAGATCATTCTTAAAATTGTTAAAGTGAGATCTCAATAAAATTTTGACAAATGTCACTTAATTTTAAAAGAATAAAAAAATTATTAATGTAATTACAAGGGTGGATTTGGTATTTTACCCATTATATATTTTTAAACCTAATTAAAACCTCCCTCTCTCCTATTTTCTTCATCATAACACGCCTCGTTTCTCTCTCTAACCTAAAAACACACAACAATATCTCTAAAAAATCTGCTCCTAAGGACAAACAAAAAGATGGCCCACTTTCTCCTCTCATTTCCCGCGACCACATATGTCCGGTCAGTTTCCGACGTTCTTTTTGACAACAACCACCGTCGTATCTCTCAACAAAACCATCATTCATTCGAACAACAAAAAGAACAACCAACATCGACCGGAAAATATCGCCGCTACCCAATCGCCGATGGCGTAAGACCTAGTCGCCGAACTGTCAGATCTAATCGATAAACTGTCAGATCTAGTCACCACCATCGCGATATATTCGGTGTAGCAGGTGATACCCTCCGGTGTACCGGAATCTGTTGTTGTTTGTGTTCCATATGTGTATCAAGAACTAGTCGGTTTTGTATACAAGCTTATCCGATTATGCTTCGAATTCAAATACGGTTCATGTGATAAAGTTTGAAAATCTGTTCTTGGTTTTAATGGGAAGTTGTATTTGGAGCTCTATATTATAATAAGATGGAGCTTTTATTGATAGGTGTATAGAAAAAACGTGGACTGAACAAAAAGAGGAGTGCTACACCCACCTAAGATTTACAAAAATTCTTCCTCGCTGACGTGGCAGAGTGGTGATTGGTTGGTTTTCTGTGGGCCACAGAAAACCAACCAATCACCACTCTGCCATGTCAGCGAGTGGAAGAATTTTTGTAAACATTAGGTGGATGTAGTAATATTCGAACAAAAAAAGCTTAATAGTTTAGTTAAACTAGGAGAATTTTTATTTTTATTTTTATTTTTTAACTTGTAGTAGTTGCCTCATCGTTTGTTACAATTTTTTATAATATTATGGTAAGGTAGCTAGTCTTTGTAGAATTTATGTGGCAAATAGAGGATGACAAATTGTATGAATGGAAACTGGGTACATATTCGGTTTTGTAAGTGTGGAACATTGTACCAAATTCTGGTCTCGTGTTGTTTTGAAGTTGTGGACATAATGTATCAAATAAATTTCATCAAATTTTATCACCTAATGTATCGCTGTATCAGTTGTTTTGATGTTGTGTACCTAATGTATTAAATAAATTGTCAAATTTTATCACCTAATGTATTGTTGTATCAGTTGTTTACTTGATGTATCAATAAAAAATGTGGACCCAGAATTTTGTATTAACTTTTTTTTTTTTTTTTTTTTTTGAAAAAGGTTGATCACATGTGAATTT
>JARVZY010007426.1:0-23302 GCA_030686995.1 Artemisia argyi | reverse complement strand
AGGGGTAATTGAAGGTGAAGCACTTGGCGAGGGTTTTCCATCATCCTTTCCGTCACACACCAAAGGGGTTGAGAGTTCAAAGATTTTTTCGATTTTCCTCGGTTTGGATTTTTCCCCTAATCTTCTCCTTAATTCTTGATATGAATTCATCAGCTAAGTCCATGAAAGCATTACGAGTGCTTTCCATGCGAGTTTCTAAGTGCCAAATTTGTTTCTCCTGATTATGCATGAAGGTTATCATTATCCCTTCAAACTCCTCTTGTCATGAACGTTCAGGAAGATTGTATTTGCTAATTGCACTCACATGTCTATCGGGACTCATTGTGGTTTTAGCTGCAGGCATTTTAGCCCTCATCAATTCCTTAACCTGCCTCTCGATATTTTCCAATAATCGTTCTTGGGTGACGTTTACGTAATCTAGATTTCCTTCTATTGAAAACATCGGATCCTCCCATCCTTCTTCTTCGTATCGTGCTAACCCCTCAAGAACTTCCCAGCATTTATCAATGCTAAGTCTGTTTAGTCTACCATTGGCAGCGTAATCTATGGCCCTTCTCGTTTGACAATTAACTTTATCGTAAAAGATTTGAATTTGGAGCCATGGTTCTATGTCATGATGAGGGACTTTTTGGAGTAAGTCCTTGTATCGAGTCCATGCTTCATAGAAGGTTTCATCTTGATGTTGTTGGAACATCTAGATATCATTTCTAAGCTTGGTAGTTCTCCCCGGTGGGAAAAATTGAGCAAGAAAACAAGTGGTGAGATCATCCCATGAGGTGATGGATCCCGCAGGTAAACGTTCAAGCCATTGACTAGCTTGATCACGTAGAGAGAATTGGAATAGGCGTAATCGGGTTGACTCTCTAGTTGTAACATCAAGGTCTATAGAATCTATGATTTTAAGGAAATCCTTGAGATGTTGATTAGGATCTTCGGAACGAAGTCCATGGAATGCACATCCGCTTTGCACCAACCGGATGGTGTCGGATCGCAAGGGGGACACATTGGCTCCTTGAGTGAGCTCAATAGTGTTTCGATAGCCTTGGTGGCTAAGACGGGAATACCCTCCTAAAGTTCGGGGCCTAGGAGGTGGGTTTGGTAGTGGTGGGTTTTGTGGGTGGTTTTGTTGTAGTGGGTTGATGGGTTCAAAGATGTTACCACCTTCCATGATATCGGATGGTAAAGGTTACGAACAAAGACACAAAGAAATGAGATAGACTAAAGAAAACCTAAAAATAAAAAAAAAATCTTACTAGAAAGGAATCTAGCAAGTAGACCTAATAAAAATAAATCCTATCTAAGACAATAACTATTCCCCGGGCAGCGGTGCCAAAAACTTGATACGTGCTAATCGCACCAGGTTTTACCTCTCGAGGGATCTCGAGAAGCTTACAACCCCCACCAGGCAGTGTACCTGATCGTTGTAGTATAGTATAGTGGCAAGTACCGGGGGATTGATCGTTCAACTCAGGAATAGTGTCGCTAGGATTAGAAAGTCTAAAAACTAAGTCTAGAGGTGAGGGATTCTTTTTGAATTTTTTATATTTTATAAAAGCAGTAAAAATCTCGGTTTTCGGAAGAGTGGGCGGAATTAGTTGCTAGCCAACTAACCCAATAAACCAAGATGCAATCAAAATAAAATAATAGAAATGAAAGTTAAACTAATTATACTATTGTGGTGTAAACAATGATGAGGAAAGTTGTGTTTACTTAGGTTTCATTACTCCCTAGATATCTTTTACAGGTTGATAGCTTGTTATAATTGCATGGATGATGGTTCATATTCCTTAATACTAGTCGTAGGGCCGTGTACAATATTCTCTAACTCTATAGGATCCTACTTCACTCCTATGTCGAGCCGTTAGAAGCTCCTAACATGGGATCATTAGAATTCTCCTACGCATTAAATACAACCAAATACCATAGTACACCTCCGATCATGTTTCTTAAGACGTTCAAGCAAGTTACCAATGGAAGTCTGCCAGTTTTCTTAAGCCTAACATCGAATAAAATCATCCGTAACAACTATAAACAAACAATCAACCCATAATTAACATCTAGGTTTGACTACATCTATGCAAACACAAAGGAAATCTAGCCAAGCATGTTAAATAGAAGACAAGCGTAAGATATAATCAAACAACACATAGACATATTGATTGATATGAAAGAGTACTTATCTCTAATTGAACATGAAAGATTCAAAGGGTTGAAACCCTTGAAAAAGCTGAAAAATTCGACCTAGGGTTTTTCCCTAATGAATGAAATTTGGAAAACTATATATAGATTTTACAGGGTGACGGCGTCATGTATTAAGTTGTGACGCCGTCAACTCGCCGCCATAATGAAATCGTATTGCCTAGATCGGCTTGTGACACTGTCATGTGTAAAATTGTTCTGGGCTGTCACTAATACTTGGACCATGACGGCCTTGGGTGACACCGTCATCTCTAATGCACAAAAACTCTCTGGATCGTCATGTGTATTTCCCACATCCACCTCTTTTGTTACTCTTGATGCCGTCATGTAGAAAATCTTGACGCCGTCAGGTACTGTTCCAGCAAGGAAAATTGAGACTTTACCGTTTTCTTCACTTTTATTCTCCAAAAACGTCCAAAATGCTTCCTTTTCCAGATTTCACTCCAAAATACCTAAAATGACAAAAGGAACGATTTAGGGCAATATTTGATCAAATAATCACGAATCTGGGCTTAAATGACCCCTTAAAAGTTGTTAACTTTTCGCCTCATCAACAACCTTTTTATCCTTTAGTCAAAGGGGGTGTTTGTTTCGGGTTATATATAGGATTATTTTTTAGTGGAGTAGCATATATAGGCATAGTTAGATGTCTTCTATAGATACTGAGAGATTTGCACAAGAAAAGAAAAAGATGGTGAAAACACCAATTTTTGATAAAATACTAACAATAATTTCATCTTTTTAGTATTTACAATAATCTATGCCAACGGTGAATGTGCCAGTTGGCAGGCCTTCTGATACGTTCCCTTAGTATTACATGGCACCTCCGCATTCACTGTAGTGCAGATCAGCAGGGATGATCTCAAACACTATGATGAATCCTGGTCTTTATGCACAGTAGCCTCCACCATATATGGGTCCAACAATGTAGCTATAGCCACCTCAGCAGCCATAGTCACCTTCGGATTCAAAGATGCTATAGCCTAATCCTTCTTCCCAAGTATCTGCCTTTTTATCTGAATTTCATTTAAATATGCAGGTTTTGAACGCTAAAGAGTTGCCTCCAATGTAGCCCAATTCTAGAATTAGAAATGATACAGGAGCTTGCTTGTGAGCTTTAACTTGGCGTGACTCAGCCGACATGTAGCCCAATTCGACCCATCAGTAAGGTATGAGGTAGCTGAAGTTGATATCATTTATAGACTACCGATGCCATTTGGAATAGTTTGTTCTGGTGTAGCACCTGATCACCCTAAAACAAAGGTACGGTTTGCTAGATTTACATCATTCGTTATCAGTTTTGGAGAGTGGACTTGCTAATGTAAATGTGCATCAGATTCATCAAAATGAAAAGAATCTGGTAATTTTCCTCATGTCATAATGTTGGCCTGACATTATTGTTAGCTCAAAATCAGGTGGTCTGTTTTCTTGCTTGCTTCAAAATTATAGAACAGATGTGGAAAGAAACAAAATTAATTGCATATCTTAATACAAAAATACAAAACTCTATATATATATCTTACTACTCACAAACTAATAAAAACACAATAACATATAACAAAACCATACACAAATATTAAAAATTTAACATAATTTAACTAAACAATAATGAAATATAATTATATTAGAAAAAATATCATCCTTCAAACTTTTATTGTCCGTTTCACTAAAGAGTCAATATTAAATGAAATATTATCCAATGAATTATAATTAATAATCTTAAAATTTTGACACTGTATATATACAAAATATAACATATAAAATGAAAATTACAAGTCATGCCTGCCCATTGGGCGGGCTTTGAAACTAGAGTATATATATATATATATATATATATATATATATATATATATATATATATATATATATATATATATATACTAGAGTTCAAAGCCCGCCCGATGGGCGGGCATGACTTATATTTATCGTTGTTATATTTTACTATAATGAAAGAAGGCGGGTAAAAAAAATTGTTGGAAAAGTGTCCAGTGAATAATGCTCCTTTGTATACAACGTTTGTTGTTGTTTTCATTGCAAAATAGATCGAAACAGAGAATTGCCATATCTAGAATAGAAGGCTGGGATGATTATATATTCGTTATCACTATCATCTCGTGTTGTTTGATGGGTGCCTATAAAAAAAACATCATGCATAAGCTATAGGGGTGAGTAATTCTATTTATTTAGCCATGGTGTCGAGCCATTCGTAATTTCCGTGTTCTAATTATTCATCATAATTAACTTACTTTAGGAGAATAAAAAGGAATTAGTTGGTGGTATGCTATAAAAATAGGTCTCTTAATTTGTTAAACATGTTAATGTATTTTAGAATGGTTAGAATAATACATCAATAGATACTACTATAAACAAATTTACTATGTAGTAATGAAATAGTGAGATATTTTGAAACTCGATAGCATTGATGGAGTACTACTTTTTTCATAATGCAGTAGGGCTAATATCAGCTACCGAATATATACCACATTATTAATTTCAATAGTCAATACCAATAACTTAGGGGATGTTTGTTTAAGCTTGAATATAGGTTTGTGGGCATTAATGATGATTTAAGCTTATATTTAATAAGCCCATTAGTTAGGCTTATGTTTCAGCTTATGAACTAATAGTTCATCTTTACATCTTAATAAGCTCATAAGACACATAATTTGGGATTGTGAATGATTATTTAAACTTATTTGTGTGCTTATGAGCTTATGTGATTTCGGCTTATTTTAATAAGTTCAAATTTTCTGGCTTACTTTATCATGTTACAATTTATCATTAAGAATGTGAAAATGAGTAAGGTGTATTCCAGCTCAAGAGGCCTTTGATAGGACAAAGTACGGCTTGCAAGTTCTACTCATATATGCTGCAATTACAAATACACCAGAACACGTCATCAAAACAATAAGATACATCATAGCTGATCATACTCATGTGAAATTAGCTACACAAATCACTGATGTGCAAGTGTACATATAGTAAACCTTGCACGCCACTGAAGAATATCGGTTTGCCCAAATGACCTCTGCCTCGGTAATGGCCTTGTTCTGCTGTTAACGACATTTAGCTTTTTCCTTGATATCCCAATATCCCTGGCTCAGGTCTACAAATATAAAGGCAGGACCAAACACGTAGATCAGGAAGAAACATGCTCGCTGAAGTAAAAAAAAGTTGCATCTGGATTTCTAATAGCTTCACTTATGAGAATTTTAAATTCAGGATGCTTATTTGAATGATGAGTAGCACGTCATCAGGTAGATACATTATGAAAAACTCATAGTCACATATTACTCATAGTCACACATCAATAGAACTATGGCATTACATGGTAGTCGCTGTGTAATTTTTGACCAAGTTGATGTCATTTTCAGTTAGGGCAGCAACAACTGGTAATGTGATAATTTCAGAGACATTATTTCCAAGATCACTTACAGTACAACCAAGGGTCCCGGCTGCTGTGCCTCTATCTTTCGGATGGACATGACTTCTTTCTAAAAACTTCGTACAACATTCCTATAAAAGAATATTTGGCAAATTAATGTCTGCATTGTGAAATTGTTTTGTAGGTTGCTCATGTGTGATTTACTTAAGAGTATTAGTTGGTGGTATGCTATAAAAACAGGTCCCTTCTGAATATACCGATATTAGCACAACATTGCATCTTTGACATCATCAAGAACATGAATGGGGACTCCATGGTTCACTATTTGAAAAAAGCCCCATTTGCTTGCTGCAGAACTTATGGCGTTTGCAACATTCGGGTCATAAAAGTTGGACATATCAATAACTGGGATGGAATCTTGATTCGGTTCTTCATTGTAATTTTGAAATTCAACGGGGTGCATAGACTATTAATTTTGTGCATGACTTATACATGAGTAGTTGTAGCTTTGGATTCTTGTACTATACATCTCGCTGGATGTAAAAGTATGTTTGACACCTTCGAAGTTGGTGGTGATTTTCATTCAAGAACCGCAGTAAACATGTATCCTTACATCCGTGATGCAATTGAGAGCAAGGAGATATACAAAATTCAGTTAATTGAACTGTAATACAAAATTCAGTAACCTCCATGTATATATATACTTGTCTTGTCTTAGAGCTATATGTTGATTTGCTTGATGTCAAGTTTCATAGATATTTTCTCACAAATGCTCATTAATGGGTGCCAAATAGTATGCAGTAACACATTCTTAACTTTGAAATTCAGTAAAAATACATTAACATGTACAAAGGAAATCCTTTTTCTATTCTTTTTCTTATAGATGGAGTTGTAAGCCTCTAAGTTTACATGACACCTGAAACATAAAAAAAAGTATACTGAATAAGAATTTGATTACAGCATAATTTGAGAAAAAATTATTAGTGGATCCTTCAACACACACCAGTATCATAATATATAGTACATGAAATGCAACTGAAAAATTATCAAAATAACAAAATTTTGATCCAGCGGTATATAAGATGTTTCTAAGGTGACTAATCTAACATGTGATTATTAAGAGTGAGCCTAGAATATGTTGGATTATTATCTGCTTTGTATGTTTAAGAACTATATTAGGATAATCAGGGTCTGAATATTTGAAAGCAATAGACAATGCAGCAAATGTAGCTACAGTTTCTCTAGCGATGTCCGCTCTGGGATGTTTATGATCAATCTTGTAAGAATTTCATGGAGTCTTCAGGTGCCAGAACTCGTGAAAAAGTTGAAAAGCAAAAGCATTCATATTGGTTATGTTTCTATCTTTAACATGTCAAGATGGTAAGCTGAAGAAAAGGTTGAATAGCTGATGAGGCGAAAAATGAACCGTTTTTAGGGGGTCATTTAAGCCCAGAATTGAATTTATTTGATCAAATATTGCCCTAAATCGTTCATTTTGTGATTTTAGGTACTTTGGGAGTGAATTCTGGAAAAGGAAGCATTTTGGACGTTTTTGGAGCATAAAAGTGAAGAAAACGGCAAAGTCTTAATTTTCCTTGCTGGGAACAGTACCTGACGGCGTCAAGAGGCTTTTTATGACAGCGTCAAGAGTAAAAGTGGTGATGGCCTAGAAGAAACGTGAAGGCGTCACCCAAGGCCGTCACGTGTTAACTTGTCAAAACTTGCGCGTGGAGTAGCTGATATTGTTTTGGTCATAACTTTTGCATACGAACTCGGATTTAGGTGATTCAAAAGCCCACGCGAAGAGGACGAAGAGATCTACAATTTGGTGAAAAAATGGTCGTGACGGCGTCAAGATAAATGAGCTGACGCCGTCAAGATGGGCCGACAGAAAACATGCCTATAAATATAACATCATAACTTCACTTTTTGTAAGCCCTAAACCCTAAGGTCGATTCCTGGATTTAGGTGGGTGTTTTTCCAGAAACTTAGAGGGTTTCAATCACTCCATAAATATCTTTTAATGGTTTTATGATTCTATCTTAATTCATGTCTTCAATTATCATTATTGTTGCTTGTTCTTTATTAATTATGCTTGGCTAATTCACCTTGTGTCTACTTATGATTGTGTGAAATTTGTGTATAATTAATTAGATCTCATTGATTTCTTGTTGATGTTTGTGTCTATCTCCAGCAATGAGGGCTTGTTGATGTGTGTGTCTATCTCCATCAATTAAGGCGCGACAACTTCAATAGATCTAGTTGGTTTAGTTTATAATTCTTGTTTCCTATTGATTCTTGTTTTGATTGAATGAAATCGATGTTAGGCTTAAGAAAACTGGCAGACTTCCATAGGGTAACATGCTTGAACGTCTTAAGAAACATGAACCGATGTGTACTAGGTTTTTATGGTTGTATTCAATGCATGAGCGAATTCTAGTGATCCCATGTTAGGAGCTTCTTAGCCGGCTCAACATAGGAGTGAAGTAGGAGCTTATAGAATTGGGAAAGTACGCCACCCCATGAATGGTATTAAGGAATACAACCCGTCAATTAAAACAAGGTGCGACAATTCAATAGGTAGAATTGGATAGCTAGCAAGGAGTAACATATCATAGGTAGACATGCTTCACTTATCTTGTAGAACCTTTGTTTATTTTCTTGTTTATTAGTTTAATTAGTAGCTGTTGGGTTAGTTGATTAGCAACTAATTCCGCCCATCCTTCCAATACCCGAGATTTTTACCTGCTTTTCATAAAAATATAAAAACACAAAAAGAATCATCCTTCACCTTTAGACTTAGTTAGATCAATTTCAATCCTAATGACACTATTCCTGAGTTGAACGATCAATCCCCCGGTACTTGTCACTATACTATACTACAACGATCAGGTACACTGCCTGGTGGGGGTTGTAAGCTTCTCGAGATCCCTCGAGAGGTAAAGCCTGGTGCAATCCCTACGCATCAAGTTTTTGGCACCGCAACCCGGGGAATAGTTATTGTTTAGGTTGTATTTGATTTTTATTAGGTCTACTCATTAGATTTCTATCAAGTGAGATTTTTTCTTTTTATTTTGTAGCTTTCTCGTAGTATATCTTTTCTTTGTGATTTTGTTTGTAATTTGCTTCAAATGGACTTTTCACTTTGACTTCTAAGATTACAAGATAACGTTGAGCGGCTAACACACCAAAGAGTTCAAAATACCTCATTTAGAGACACCTATGAATCATATGAGCCTTCACCTAGGATAGATTCTTTTGAACAACCTCCATGTTTAAGATCTAGTTTTAGTGAGGCCAATAGGAAATGCGACCTAGTTTGCCATGGAATTATGGAGAGAGCCATTGCAACAAATCATAAGTTGGATGAAGCACTAGGTTTGCTATTATCACTACCTAAGAAAACAATTGAGGAGGATTTAGCCGAGCATGATCACATTGATAAAAAAGACCTAGGTTTTATGATCGATGATGATGAATCTCAAGAAACAGATGATGAATCTCTTGGGCAATTTGTATATAGCAGTCAGAATGTTGAGGATGATCCTTATGATTCGGATATAGAAGTTGAGATGCCTAGAGAAGCATGTGAGATACTTAGGAGAATGCTTAGGATAAATTCTACCAAAACACATGATGAGGATATAGGTGATCTTGACACATGGAATGATGAGGTCAATAACATAAGCCCACAAAATACTCAACCATCATTTGAGGCACATACACCGCCCGTGACTTACCCGGAAGAAGTAGAAGAAACTTTAGGAATTCTGATGGAGGTAGAACCCTTGGACCAGGAACCACTTGAGGATATAGGTTTGAATACTTGTAGTGATAACCTTACTCCTAGTTCTAGGGAATTTCTTAGTGTTGATGAACCGGAACCTCAATCTTTACACACCTTTCCATCCTTAGATATATTTCTAGGAGACAAAAGAGGAACCGACCCACCTATCAACCAATATTATCCGGGTAGTTTTAGGATGAAGGAAGCCATTCACTCACCCCCTTCACCTCACGTGACATATTTCCACCCTAAGGGTGTGTATCGCTACTTCCACCCACACTTAATTCAAAGTGTAGGGAAAACCTCCCCTATTTCCGTTAAATAAGGGTAGAGTCAGGCTCGTGACTCGAACAAAAACAAGCGCTTATTGGGAGGCAACCCAAGCTTTATTTATTTATTTGTTTGTTTGTTTGTTTGTTTGATTTTATTTGTTTCCATATGCATGTTTTATTTTTAACTTCGTCTTAATTGCATATAAAGGTATTTTGCAAAAGATAAGTGTAAGGGAGATCCAAATTTGTTTATAAGAACGAAATTGAGCATGAACCACAACAATATTAAATGGACATGTATATTAGTACTTGTTAGAGTCAAATGCTTGTATCGAATCATAATGATGTTTTGCAGGATTTTCCAGGAAGTAGGACCAAGTTTTTCCAGAAATTTTCCGGAAACTTAACATAAAGATTTCTGCAGGTCACTTCTGGCGGCGTCAGGAATTAATTCCTGTCGGCGTCATGTGTAAAATTCTGGAAATTATGCTAGTTTTGTTTATACCGGAGTCTTAAAGTTTTTGGTTGATTCTTTAGTTTTATAAACTCCAGGAAATCTGCAAACATTCATTCCACAAGCATTATATCTTTAATTGTTTTGTTTTTATTCCTAAATCTGGAATTACATCTAGTTGTGAGTTTTCTTTGTTCGGATTGATGCTTTGGGTTTTTGTGATTGTTTTTCTAGGTTTAACAGGTTATGTATGACAAGAAGATGAAGGGAAGCTTTGATTGTTCATTTTCTTGGAGAAAGATCTAACCTGGCCACCTTATTATCCATACCGAGCGAGTCAGGGGAGTATTTGATTTCATTCTTTTTACTTATTTCACTTTTACATTCTTTACTTGAACATTGGGGACAATATTCATCCTAAGTGTAAGGGGAGGGTAGAATGATGATACCTTACAGATACACTTTCGCTTGAGTTTGTTTGTTTGACGGTAGATGTGTAATAAAACTATGAGAAATACTTGTTAGTGCAATTTTAGCGCCAAATTTAAATTTTTTTACAACATTTAAGAGTGAAACTTTAGCCATAGCAAGCGTCTCATGGATCGGAGTTTGTATGACTAGCACAAAACCGTACTATTCAGAAAAATTTTCCACCCAAATATGTGAGGTTCGCCTTTAGATTTGATAGGAAAAGCATTTACTATTAGTGCTTATGAGTGTACCGGTAGCATTTAGATTCTAGAACATGCGTTAGTGATGCATCCCGAGACCGCTAGTGAGACTACATTCGTGTAGTAGGATTTACTACATGATAAGAGGCATTAGGATCACCCTTGTGTTAAACTCGTATCATAATTACTTGACCATTTAAGTCATATTATTTGGCTAGTTAAGTCAACAAATTTTTCCCACACCTTAGCGTTGCACTCATTTTTAGTACACGAAACCCCTAGTACACCCCTCCGAGCCTATCTTTTCGTTTCTAACATTAAGTATTTTACTTAAAGGAAGAATTTGTTACACCCCACTTAAAATGTACACCCAAATCGCCTTAGCCTTCCGTGTATGCACTCATCTTTAGTGCATTATTGTTATTTGTTAAACCCTAAGTTAATTATCTAATTGATTACATGGTTACTAAGTCGAGTCATATCCTTGTACATATTGTTTTGGGACGATTGGGACTCATGGGTAAAGTATTTATTTTATGGAGTAATGGGGAAGAACATCTTATATTACCCCCGTATGTACGTTAATCTTAAAAGTACTCAAAGTGTTTTGATTATCTTAATTCGAGTCATTAGATTAGTTTACTGTAAAGTACGTAAAAATTCAAGTGTAAGGGGAATTTTCATTCCCTATGATATATTATTTTAGATGGTAGGGTAAGAGTGTATGCAAAAAAAAAAAAAAAAAAAAAAAAAAAAAAGAAAAATCGAAAGAACAAGAAAAAGAAAAAAAAAATAGAAAAAGAGAAAAAGAGAAAAACATACGGACTACCATCCCTTTTCATTCTATGTTCATTTTATGTTTTTGGTTATTTTTGATTTATTAGCTTAAGTCGAGTCTAGTCTTGGATTAGCAACGCCTTATTGTACATGTAATTAGCAACGCCTTATTGTACATGTAATTAACCAAGATTGTTAACTCGCCACCAGTAAAGACTGCCTATATCCAACAAAACCGTGTATTCCATATCCCTACACCTAATGTTACAACCCTTTTAAAAGACCACTTTGATAGTTTATCCTAGATGCTTACGCCATGTGGTGGAGGTTTGATCCTTTCCCAAGCCTATGGTAATCTATTTTGCTATGACAGGTAGTGAGAGATGTTTTCCATTTCCATATTGTGATATATAGTTTATTATACCCGAGAGATGTGAGTATCTAAACACTATTTGTGAGGTGCTAGTGTATGACCTCCGTGCTTGTCTTTGGTCTTTAGTGGAACGATTATTTGTTGTAATTACTTTTATATTAGTGTTAAATGACTCCTAACTTGTATTTTGATTAGAATAAAAGCGCATTTGCTTGAGGACAAGCAAATCTCAAGTGTAAGGGTATATGATGAGGCGAAAAATGAACCATTTTTAGGGGGTCATTTAAGCCCGGAATTGAATTTATTTGATCAAATATTGCCCTAAATCGTTCCTTTTGTGATTTTAGGTACTTTGGGAGTGAATTCTGAAAAAGGAAACATTTTGGACGTTTTTGGAGCATAAAAGTGAAGAGAACGGCAAAGTCTTAATTTTCCTTGCTGGGAACAGTATCAAGAGGCTTTTTATGACGGCGTCAAGAATAAAAGTGGTGACGGCCCAGAAGAAACGTGAAGGCGTCACCCAAGGCCGTCACGTGTTAACTTGTCAAAATTTGCGCGCGGAGTAGCTGATATTGTTTTGGTCATAACTTTTGCATACGAACTCGGATTTAGGTGATTCAAAAGCCCACGCGAAGAGGAAGAAGAGATCTATAATTTTGTGAAAAAATGGTCGTGACGGCATCAAGAGAAACGAGCTGACACCGTCAAGATGGGCCGACAGAAAACATGCCTATAAATATAACATCATAACTTCACTTTTTGTAAGCCCTAAACCCTAAGGTCGATTCCTGGGTTTAGATGGGTGTTTTTCCAGCAACTTAGAGGGTTTCAATCACTCCATAAACATCTTGTAATGGTTTGATGATTCTATCTTAATTCATTTCTTCAATTATCATTATTGTTGCTTGTTCTTTATTAATTATGCTTGGCTAATTCACCTTGTGTCTACTTATGATTGTGTGAAACTTGTGTATAATTAATTAGATCTCATTGATTTCTTGTTGATGTTTGTGTCTATCTCCATCAATGAGGGCTTGTTGATGTGTGTGTCTATCTCCATCAATTAAGGCGTGACAACTTCAATAGATCTAGTTGGTTTAGTTTATAATTCTTGTTTCCTATTGATTCTTGTTTTGATTGAATGAATTCGATGTTAGGCTTAAGAAAACTGGCAGACTTCCATAGGGTAACATGCTTGAACGTCTTAAGAAACATGAACCGATGTGTACTATGTTTTTATGGTTGTATTTAATGCATGAGCGAATTCTAGTGATCCCATGTTAGGAGCTTCTTAGCCGGCTCGACATAGGAGTGAAGTAGGAGCTTATAGAATTGGGGAAGTAAGTACGCCACCCCATGAATGGTATTAAGGAATACAACCCGTCAATTAAAACAAGGTGTGACAATTCAATAGGTAGAATTGGATAGCTAGCAAGGAGTAACATATCATAGGTAGACATGCTTCACTTATCTTGTAGAACCTTAGTTTATTTTCTTGTTTATTAGTTTAATTAGTAGCTGTTGGGTTAGTTGATTAGCAACTAATTCCGTCCCTCCTTCCAATACCCGAGATTTTTACCTGCTTTTCATAAAAATATAAAAACACAAAAAGAATCATCCTTCACCTTTAGACCTAGTTAGATCAATTTCAATCCTAATGACACTATTCCTGAGTTGAACGATCAATCCCCCGGTACTTGTCACTATACTATATACTACAACGATCAGGTACACTGCCTGGTGGGGGTTGTAAGCTTCTCGAGATCCCTCGAGAGGTAAAGCCTGGTGCAATCCCTACGCATCAATAGCAAAAGCAGTTATATTGCTAACTCATTGCGTCAAAAGATTAAAAGTTGTTCTAGATAAATATTCAGTAAATATTTTTCACATTAGATGGAAGTGAAGGCATATTTTATGTTGTTTCTCACCTGTTCCGAGTCCTTCCTAGAATCATTTGAAAGTCTAGAATCATCAAGTTTATGGCCACTTGAGCATTGTTGCTTGTCATTGTGTTTAATGGCAAGTGAAAACCAATATGCAAAAACTTCCATACTTTCAGGACTATCTGCTCCATCCATATAATAGACCAGATCACTTGGAATATTAACGTTACACGCTCGGTCAGGAACAATCTGGGTGCGACCATGTAAACTTTTTGTCGTTAGTCCTTTGATGAATTGCTTAGGCTGAGAATTCTATATCTAAACAAAAAGAATTCAAATATTCTTAATTACTAATATGGAAGAACAAAATGTATCCCTTTTAAAGAAACTTACATTCTGGTATATAGATTTGAATTCTGGATGAACCATTTTTTGAAGCCACGTAGAGCATGTCCATTATCTTATCGGCACTAACTAAAATTTCAGTATGTCAATATACAAAGTATCCCTAGCGATTCAGCAAGTCTTTAGTATAAAATAAAAAACATATGTATTGTGAGTAGAACTACAAACGAATGTTGTAGAGTGAATTTATCGAAAGACTTGGATTTACACATTATCTATAAGAAATATACTAAAATAACAATAAAATGCATAGTAACGTGTTTGTATTGCGCTAAAACAATTTAGTTTGAGGAATTGAACTAAAAACGAATGCGGGAAAAGTGAATATGTTAAACCACTTGGATTTTTAACTTGTCAAAACAGGATAAATAGGAGTATAAATTTTACATAATACTCTTCTTCATCAAGTGTGGTGGCTGCAAAAGCTGTCTCATTACATTAAAAAAAAAAAAAAAAAAAAAAACAAACAAAAACAATAGCTTTTCCTAATTAAATCAACTACAACTAAAAAAATACAACCTGAATGACCCTACCAAACGGGTCACATAATTCGCTGAAATCCTTCTCAGCCACATCCTTAAAAAGCCCACAAAACTTAAAAAATCCATAAAAATGCAGGAGACACAAGTGAAATTCGATGGAATTCATATTTTTTACATGTGTTTATTATAAGATATATGCTACAAAACCTATATACAACCTAAGACGCATAAATTGTAACGATTTATTGAAACATTTTTATAAAGATAACATGGAAACTTACTTGAAAAACATGATCGGTTCGTCCATCTTCATTCCTTAATGCAAGTGTGAGAGATGGGTGCATATGGGCTCTTAAGATATGACCCGTTGAGAATATTATCATCATCCGTCCTGCATATTACACATTTCCAATCAAAGTTGCTCCCAACTGCATATCCGAAACACCAAAATAAACAAATAACTTTAGTCTGTAACAATATTAAATATTATCAGTATATAGCTATAAAGTTACCCTTGAACAAAATCATTCAATCGAATAACAAAAAATAAAAGTCGAGACTGTAGGCCATAAACTAATTGAATAAGTTGATTCTGGAATATACTTATATATTTAATCCGTCGCTTAAAATCAACTTAAGAATAGCTTAAGAGTAAAGAGTCAGATTGTTGGTTGCTTGACTTCCTACATATTTACCAGGCAATTTTAGAAGTTTGACATAAAGCAATTTTAGAAGTTTGACATAAAGCACTGCATTAAGTTACATGTTTACATCGTTTGGTTCATAGTCACCAAATGAAATTGTGATGCTCAAAAACTACATTCTTTAAGTAGAAACTATTTTGACCCAGCTCGTTTTGCCTCATACAAAAAATGAGAAGAAAAAAATATGGTCCATTATCCAACCCATTTATTTGGTCACTAAAAGAGAGACTATAAACCAATTCCCTCCATGTTACCAACCTATTTAAAGGATAAAATAAGTAGTTATGGGTCTTGGTACTAAAATTGGACAAAAGTTTTAACTGGTTCATGAATTATAATAACTTTGTCAATTTGACTAATACACGACCCGCGCATTAAGAATGTAAAAGAGAGTAGCTTCTTAAGTGCCTGATATGAGGAATATACCAAACTGAAAAAGTTCCATGTATGCATATTTTCTATATAAATAACAGAATTATGAGAAGGCAAATATGATATGACTAATTAACGAACTTATAAGCAGCCCACAATTAAAATGTACCCAAGAGACCAAACGTCAATTGTGGTACCATAGCTATCACAGCAGAGCATAATATCCGGGGCTTGGTACCAACGGGTCACCATGTACCAACGTGGCCTGGAATAGTGAGCAAAGATGATCCGTGTGTTTTTTATGATGAATGTGGGATTGTGAGGAAAAGAAGCAACTCACTTGGTTCTCTTTTGGACTACCATCAGCTCCATTGTTTTTCTGATTTTCCTTTTCTGCTTGCTGATAAACAGAACCTACAAAGATAATATTTGAAACAAATCTCGCTAATGAGTTTGCCTCTGGGCTGAAATTACCATATATATATAATTGCTTCTGAGTTTGGTACATGTTTGGCCTTTTGTTTTGCTGTATTTTATTTGGCATGAACAACCAAATGACTGTTGAATGGCTGCTAAATAACAACCAATAACAGCCCGTAATAAGGTACCATCCGCGCCTAATAACAGCCAATAATAACTCCTAATAAGGCTCCATCCAAACAGCCCCTAATAACAACCAAATGGTTGTTGAAATATGCAATCTGGCAGTTGAATAACGTTTGTATAAAAGCTAATAACATCCGCTAATTAGACATCATCCGCCCCCAATAATGGCCCCTTATTAGATGTCATTGAAACATAAATAGCTGCTGAATAACAGCCAATAAAAGCCGCTAATAAGACGCGATTGAAACTGCTAATTTGATTAAGAATAACAAACTACCTGCTTTTAAATGTGTATATGATAAAACTTACATTGTTCCAGCAATTTACTCTTCTTCAAGTGTGCGGCTGCAAAAGCTGTCTCATTACATTTAAAAAAAACAAAAACAAACAAACAAAAACAATATGATAAAACTTACAAACACTAGTACAAAAAGTTCTATTGGTCACGCATGGTCGATTTTGAAATGTCACACTGTAACATTTATACGTGACTAAATGTACCAGAATAAAATGAACAACCACACTTGATCCGACTTGTGTGACCATTTTGGAATTCTATTGTCACGCATTTGAATATTTATGTGACTAGAGGTAACTGGAAATTTTTTTTTGGATTATTTAGTCACTTTTAATTCGAGACGTGTGACAGATACAAATGAGCTTGAAACATTAGTCAGACTATAGATATACATATGTGACAAATATATGTCACACAATTTAAAAGTGTGACCAAAATAGATATATGGTCACATGAGGTAATTGTGTATGTGGCTAAATTATATAGTCAAGTTTGTCACACGTTATTTAAATGTGACTGCTATTCTTTGCTGAATATTTTAGCCACATAGCGTCTGAAATGTGTGACAACAGAAAAGTAAGTTTGAAGCGTTAGTCACGATATGCATTTAATAGTGACAAATATATGTCACACAGTTGACGAGTGTGACTAAATGTCATATATGGTCACACTAAACCATAGAAACATGATTAAGTGTAACGAAAATTCGATACATATGGTCACGTAAGTTAATAAGTGTGTCTAAAGTTTAGTGTGTGTTTGCTTGCCAAATCCTAATGTGTATAGTCACACTTAATTGAAGCATGATCATGTGACTATAGGCTTTACAATAGTCACACCATATCACAAATGTGTATCTAAATGATGTTTATCGCCACATTATAAAGGTATTTTATGTGACCAATACATTCAAAATAGTCACATTGTGAAATATTCATGTGACTATTATTTATAGCAAAGTGTAAAGTCATGAGTTATCATTAACCTTGATATTAGTCGCATTGAGTTTTTGTGTGACTAAATCATAGTCATATTTTGTCACACATTACTTAAGCGTAGTCACAATTCGATAAATATGGTCACACATTTCTGATAACTTATGTAATTTGATATTCACTTAATTGAGTTCAGTCTATTAGTCATGACTGCATATTGACTAGTTTTTCAACCACTGTTTTTTCAACAAATTGTGCCTGAAATTGAGAATCTTTCATACCAAACACTGTTTTTTTTTCAACTCTGCACTATATAAAGGCATAACCACATACATGAAAACAGCATATACAAGACAACTGTAACAAAAATATGTAGGGTGTTTACTACTGCTAGTACACAGTTTATGCTGCCAGAAGTTATAGTTTTGTATAATCTGGAATCCTTTAAAAGAGTATTCGCAAGTACGAACTAAACAATTAACACAACAACAAAAACAACATAAATCCTTTAAAAGATTATTTGCAGCAAAACAAAAGCTTAAATAGGTTCTGCAGACAAAAAGAAATCCCTAAACAGGGTGTTACAGCTTGAGAATGACACGTGCTTCACTTTGATTTTCGTATAACAATACCTTCGCAATCGGTTCGATGGTAGGCATCTTTTGCTTGTGGATTTATTCACGGCAATATGTTATCATTTTGCTCGTGAATGACTGTACTAAATTCCTCATCGACATCGTCATACGTATCTTTGTAATTCTTGGTAGGTGTTTTAAAGACAATAGATAATTTTTTATCTGCCTGGTCTTTCACATAAAACACTTGTCGTGCTTGTGAGGCTAATATGAACGGATCATTCTTGTGGCCTAAATTATTCAGGTCTACCAATGTGTAACCAAGAGTATCGCGTTTGACCCCACCATGTTTTGAATTAACCCAATCACATTTGAAAAGAGGAATTTGCCTGAAACGATAATCTAGTACCCGTATCTCTTGTAAAATCCCATGATAAAATGCTTTTCTTATGGTTGCAACTTCTTTAGATATGTGAAGATCTGCTGCCTAACACTAACCCCACTGTTCTGGTAAACTATGCCATCATTACTTTTCGTACGAAATGTATACCCATTGATGTTATATGACTCGTATTTCACTACGTTGGCGCGTGGTCCAAATGATATCCACCTCACAGTTTCTGATACACTATCTTTAGATATCACTAACTCTCTCTCAACCTGAATTTCATTACAAGTATATATTACCTTTAAATTGCAGGAACAACTCACTTATATTTATCAACAAACAAACAAGTAGTATAAACAACATACGAGTAATTAACTCTTCGTGTAACCACTTGATTGAGGCAAAAGCAGTAAACTAAAGTCAACCACGGATGTGGTCAACATGGTCAAACAGCCTAAGAGTCAATCTCCGTGGAAGTATAGGGGTTTCCCCGGGTCGTTTTGTCCCGACGAGGTGTGGATTGTATTCAAACGGGTTTGTGATCGGGTGAATTTGGACAGAAAAGGGGGTTTGAGTGATTTGAATGATTACACTAAGATATGAGGAATGAAAATAACTTAGATAAACTAAATTAACTAAAACGTAAAGTTACACTACCCTAGAACGTATTTAAAAACGCGCGTTTACGTTAAAAATAACGTCTACGAGCAAAATAAAAAGTGAAACGGGAGTAAATAAAAGCCTACGGTTATGAAAATTATATTTCTACGATCCTAACGATAAAAGAAAATTTTTAGAAAAAGAAAATATTTTTTTGACTTTTTATTTAATTATTTATTAATTGAAAACTATTTAAACTTAATTAAACTATTTAAACTAATTTAATTATAATAAATACTAAATGAAAAGTTAAAATTATAAAAAATATTATATAACTACTTAACCATCACAGGAATCTATAAAAAAATATAAAAACTTTCTAAAATTTATAAATAAGCTGTTTTAAAAATTAATTACTTATTATTTATTTAATACCTAATTAAACTATTTTAATTATAATAAATACTAAACTAATTTATGAAATTATTTCTATAACCACTTTATACTAACAGAGAACTATGAAAAATATAAAAGACCCTAATTACTTATTAATAAGCAGTATATAAGTTGATTAGCCAAAATAAGCTTAAACACTACATACTACTATAAAAATAAAAAATGCAAATATAAACTTGAGAAAGACCTTAGGGCAGTTGGTGAATGGTGTGGGTATTGTATGTGTGAGCAAGGGGTCTCAGGTTCGACCCTTGCTTTTTGCACTTTTGCGAAATTATTTTTTTTAATTTTTTTTACTTTACAAAACTGATTACTAACTAAATATAAGAACTTTTTACAAAAACCAGATTACTCTAAGGTAACAATAAGCTCAGTTGGAGCTTATTGATCCAACAGTTAACCAAGAAACAAGCTAAAATGGATTGTAAGCTGAAAAGACTATCAAATAAGCTTCAAAGTGAGAACACAAGGCAAAATAAGCTACAGCTGAATGAGAAAAGCTTAAAATAGCCAAAGAAAAGAGAAAAGGGTACTGGATAAGCCAATAAGACCAAGATAAGCAAATCCGACACCACCTTAGAACCAACAGGCCAAAAGTGGGGATTAGCGGCCCACTGTGAGGCCCACCTGGGTGATCGGGATGCTAAGTTGAACCTTGATCCTAAAAGCTAACCAGGAGATCTATCTAATAAGCCAAGGGGAAGCTTGTGGGGTCCACTAATGGCCTTGGAAAGAGCCTATGAAGTGGGCTGTTTGGGACAAATAGTAGTGCAGGGGAGGTGCCTCCCCCAGCAGGTCTGTTTGAGCTTTAGTGGGACCCACACAAAAAATGCTAAAAATGCAATGGAAGTGAGACATCAAAGTTTAGCTGGGACTTATTAACCTCTAAAAATTTGAAAGCCTAATCTTTAACACACAAATCATAAAAAATCTTGGGAAATCAGACTTTCTAACCTGAACAAGCAATTTGACTTTTTATCTTTTTGATCCAATTTGTCTTTGATGGATTTCTAATGATCAAATCTAATCCTAATTGATGTATTAAAATGTTATGAGACTACTACAAGCTATCTTAACTAGTTTTGAGACCAAATGAAGATTATGACTCTCTAACACTCCAACAGTGAACTGCTATAAAATTAGGAAGGTAACTTTGACTTTTTCTCAAATAAGTAATGTGTTTTATGCTTGAACTAACCTAAGAGGATCTAATGTAACCTGTGACAACTACAAACAAGCAATGAAACTCACTGTGGCTCAGTGAGATTCACTGAACCAAACACTCCTTTTGTAAACAACTGTTTTTGCATTTTTGTTGACTTTGAATGATTTAAACCTAGCTACTGATCCAGAATGATGATATTAGTTATATGAGACTATTTTAAACTAACAATTGCAAGGTTTGGCAATAAATGTGGTTATGACCAAAATGCAACATCAAGCAGTTCAAAAACAATTTTCTGAATTAAAACTATCCATTCACCAACTAAGCATTATGAATCATAATTTAGGGTTTTTGAGACCCACTAAGCACTTCCCACAACACTTCTGAGCCATTGGATCCTTCAATTCCATCTTAGCGGTTTATGGCATTTAGGCAGGAAAGGGGAATTGGTAGGTTTAGTGGTTTAGGTGAGGGCAGGTTGGTGCATTAATGGGGGAGGGGGTTGGTGAGTGATTGGTGGAAAAGTGGAGGGGTAGGGGTGTGTAGGGTGGCTGTTGGTGTGCAGGGTTGCAGGGTGTGTAGGTACGGGGGAGGGAAAAAGGAGGGTCAGAGTTTGGTTTGACCGGGTTTTGATATCAAAAGAGAAACGGGCCTGGATGGTTATGGGCTTTAGGATTTGGATCAGGGAGTGTTTGTTGGATCAGGCTTGGTGTAGGTATTGGATTGTTTGGAATTTTTGGTTAATTTAATACAAAGGGTCCATTTGTAATTAGCTAAAAACACAAGGACCAAAATGTATGATGCGTAGGGATTGCACCAGGCTTTACCTCTCGAGGGATCTCGAGAAGCTTACAACCCCCACCAGGCAGTGTACCTGATCGACGTAGTATAGTATAATGACAAGTACCGGGGGATTGATCGTTCAGCTAGGAATAGTGTCGCTAGGATTAGAAAACCTAAAGACTAGGTCTAGAGATGAGGGATGATTCCTTTTGTATTTTTATATTTTTATGAAAGCAATTAAAAATCTCGGTTTTGGAGGAGTTGAGCGGAATTAGTTGCTAGTCAACTAACCCAATTACTAAGATGCAATCAAAATAAAATACTAGAAATGAAAATAAACTAAATTAAACTAAATTAACCCAAGGCCCATAAATATTAATTTTCCACTTTTACTCCTCCGTGGTATTTTCTGCCATATTGGAAACTTGAGGGACCAATTATGCAATTTCTTCAAACTTTACACCAAGGGACTAAACTTTCCAAAATAAGTAACCACAAGACCATAAATGATTTTTCTTTCAAAAATTTCCCACAAGGGACCAAAACTGCCAAGTTTTAAAGTACAGGGACCAAACTTGTAAATTTTCAAAACTTTTCACCCAAGGACCATTTTTGATAAAATTTGACTTTTAAAGGACTTGGGTTGATTTTTCATTCAGAATAAATGCTCAGGGACTAATTTTGCCAATTTTTGAAAGTTAGGGGACTGAAACTGCCAATTATGCAAACTTTGTACGTTTTTCACCTGTTTTTACTCATTTTGCATCTGAAACATATAAAACACAATTTTGGAATATTTTTAGTATTTTGATGCATTTCTGAATGTTTTTGTATGTTTTTGCAATTCAGATTGACCAAAAATGATGAGTGTTTGAGCACTCATCACCACTTAGCAAAAGATTTAATGTGCTCATTCTCCAGCAATGCCATTTTTCTACCCGGGTATTTTGTTTTCAAAAATTGCTTGTGTCGGCTGAAACAAAACAATGTATTTGATTATTATATTTGATACATCCTTTTAAGCAACGAAATAGACATGTGTTAGTAATACTTACTCGATATACGACACAATTTCATCTGTATTCTTTATTACATACAAATGTGCTTTCTGAAAGACATCTCTGGTAAGTGCATTTGTTTTGCCGGCCGTCAATGGCTTTCCATCCTCATTTTCATTGGTTACATGTTTATCAGGTGGGATACCAATAGTTTTCATGGTTTTATGATACTCGCTAAGAAACTCTATTGTTTCTTCCACGATAGTCTCCTCAGCAATGCATCCCTCTGGTCTATTTTTGTTTCGCACATGTTCTTTAATAACCTTCATACATCTTTCGAAGGGATACATCCACCGAAAGCATACGGGACCACATAATTTTACCTCCCTAGTTAGGTGCACTGTCAAGTGTATCATAATATCAAAAAATGAGGGAGGAAAGAACTTCTCGAGAAGGCACAGTGTCACAACAAGTTCTTGTTGCATCATATCTAGTTCTTGCAAGATGATTTCTTTCCTACATATAGCTTTAAAGAAAAAGCAAAACCTGATAATAGCAAATCGTGTGGGTGGGTGCATGATTGAACGTATAGCAATGGGCAAAAACTCTTGCATTAGCATGTGATAGTCATGCGATTTAGGGCCAATGAGCTTCTTATCATTTTAGCTGACCAAACTAGAGAAATTTGAACAATAGCCTTGTGGTACCTTGATGTTGCTTAACGTCTCACAAAA
>JARVZY010007424.1:0-5000 GCA_030686995.1 Artemisia argyi | reverse complement strand
ATTTAAGTATTTATGTTCGTTTTCATTATAGGATAACAAGATGATTAGAAATCCTTTACTTTTTTCAACCTAATCGCTCTTTTGATTTTGGAAATTTTTTATCAATATACTGTTTCTTATACACATACGTTTCCATTATGAAATGGAGAATGATAATATTTAGGATTCATTAAAAAATCAGGAATACATTCCTGGGAGAAAGCCTTCCCGTATTGGGCACTAATATTTTTTTAACGTCTAATTAGATCGGGTAATCGTTCAAATTAAGAACGGAAGCTCGTTGCTTTTTCTTTCCCTAAAAAAAAATGAAATGAATTGAAGCTTTGGGGCCCTATCCATTTATTAATTCGACCCAACTTGAAATTGACTTTAGTTTCCTACCTTTCAATAAATTAAAGAAGGCTTTGTACCGAGCCGGAAAGAATAAAATATTCTCAAAACTCTTAATTGATACGACATGCTATTTTTTCCATTCATTCCCTTTCAGGATCAGTCGTGGTCTTCCAAACTTTACCGATGGTATGGACGAATCCCTCGCTTCATCTAAATGTGTAAAAGATCCTAGCCGCACTTAAAAGCCGAGTACTCTACCGTTGAGTTAGCAACCCAAATAGAAAAAGGGGTATGTAGATACAATCAGAATAAAAAAAAATTATTAAATCAAAGCATTAATCTACGAAATAAAAAATAGAAAAAAATTTCTAATCTATTTGGAACATAAAAATGACTAAATTAGATGAAAAAAAATTCCCGATCAAAATAAATAAAGAAATGTAAAAAATGCTAGACCATCCCCTATTTCTATGTTATACACTTTTTCAATCAAAAATCCGGGTATCAAATCCAACGAACCCATCATTTGAATCAACAGGTAAAAAAGAAAACCTATGGGACGGAAATAAATAGAACTGCTTATCACGATGAATTATATTTGTTCGATACAATGTTGTCAATATAAACGTTAAGAAAGGAATACGATGGAAAAAAAAAAACAAGAACTTAAATTGAAAGAATAGTAAAAAAGGGACTTGTGTTGGATTGGCACTGCATATACATATATACTAAAAATTTTAGTTTAGATGGAGAATAAACAAAGAAGAAGTAGAAAAAGTATTTATGCAATCAAGAGTGTATTGAATCCATATAGAATAAAGAACTTCGATTCCTTGTTTCTTACTTGATATTAGAGGTCGAATGAAAACCATCCAATTGCAGGTAATGCCAAAATAGTTCTATTTTGTGAGGATGAATCAAATAAGGGTTTCCTTAGAAAAGGATTCTATCAAAAAAGATTCTATCAAAAAGGATTCTATAAAAACAATGATAACTAGATACGAATAGAAGAAGAAAAGAAGGAAATAAAAAAACATAGTATAGAAAAGATATCCAAAATGATATAGAAATCATTATCCTACCCTTATTTTTTATTTCCTTAATTTAATTGAATTTCATTTGATTAGGGCAAAACCTCTGCCTTTTTTAAAATATCCTGAACAGTTCCTGTAGGTTGAGCACCTTTTTCAAGGAAATAGAGAATAGCGGGAACGTTTAAATAAGTTTGATTCTTGATCGGATCATAAAAACCCACTTTCTGAAGATCTCTTCCTTCTCTTCGGGATCGAACATCAATTGCAACGATTCGATAGACGGCTCATCGGGATAGATGTAGATGAAAAAGAACCCCCCCCCCCCTAGAACCGTATAGGAAGTTTTCTCCTCGTACGGCTCGAGAAAAAATGATGTTTTGTCTATGGATAAAATTAGAATTAGAATAAATAGAAAATCTGTAAAATGAATTATTCTATAATATAATTTCAAATTTCAATTTAACTCATAGTCATTTTTATTTAGCTGCGTTGCTGAAAAAAAATCATTTGTACTCATAACTCAAGTTCAATAATATAATAATAATAATTCTCAAATATATTAAAGATTTTTAAGATATTTTTTTATTGAGTGGTCTTTAACCCACCGTTTTTGTCTCGTTTAAAATTTATTTGGATTCTTTATTCGGATCCGTGAGACAATTGAAGTGGTGTTTCCTTGTTCTGGGATCCTTTATTTTTGTTTTAAATCATTGGGTTTAGACATTACTTCGGTGCTTCTTAATCCTTTCAAAATGGTAGCAACATACCCCTTTTGGGATTTCTTTCTATCAAAGAATCATACCGAGGTTGATTCATGCGCGATACACTGTCGATCGAAAAAGTTTTAGCCGTTCCAACAATTTTGAAAATTTGTTGGAATGGAATCCTTTCGATTTCTATATCGAAGATATACTTACGAAGTTGTTCCAATTTATTAATTGGCATTAACCCTAGATCGTTGCCCCTGAGAAATTAATAAATACTTTCTACTCGAGCTCCATCATGAACTATTTACATTAGAACCCAATAAAAAAAGAAGGGTTCTAGTAGAATAGAACAAACGACGTCGAGCCAAGAGCACCTTCATTCCTATATAAAATGGTGGATGTAACAATAAGAATCCACACCGGATCATGTCCTTCAAGTCGCACGTTGCTTTCTACCACATCGTTTTAAACGAAGTTTTACCATAACATTCCTCTAATTTGGAACCAGTATGGAATTGATTCAATTATGGAATCATGAATAGTCATTGGTTCAGTCGGTACAGAGACATAGTTATTTATATTTAATAGAGAATATCTACACAGATAATAAAGATTTTTCTGAATAAATTTTAGCAAAATGCCGTCTTTTTTTGTCTGAATATAACATTTTTCTATAAATCTCTATCTCAAAAAAATATCTAACAGAAATATTAAGAAATCCAAATATAGAAATAACATAACTAACAGAAATCGCACAAATAAAATAAATAAATAAATTCTATTTGACTCTGCCTCTTCAAGTGACTCAATAAGATAGACTGACCATTTTCAACTTCCCAACCTAGAAGGAATCATTACAAATCTTGATAGTTGAAAAAGTTTTCTACTTCTACATCATTCTTTGAGTCAAGTTTTACTCCTTTTTATTATCATAAAAAAGCAAGATCTCTCTTTCTTTTCAAATGGAATTGTCAATGATGCAAAGCAAATAAGCTAAATAGATCGAACAATAAAAAGAAATATCATTGTTAAATATTTAAATTTTCATATTTTAGGGATGCAATTTAGTTTTCACAAAAATGGAAACACTATTGTCACTGAAATAGGATAACCATACATACCTATAGGCTAAGCACTTCCTCGTTTTATATGTATTTTCATATTTTTTTAACCTGAGGTTAAGTAATCTTTTTCCAACTGTGATCTATGCCCCATTTTCTATGGGTCACAAAAGGGTTCAGTTACTTTTGCATGTCATTTGAACTCGATTTAGTTTGGTTTGTGAAAAAGTCAGATATGATTCCGCGAAGAATAAAAAAAGTCTATCCAAACCTTGAAACAGAACCTTGTTGAACAAAAAAGAAGTATTAGAATACAATGGATATGCTCTGGGACGGAAGGATTCGAACCTCCGAATAGCGGGACCAAAACCCGTTGCCTTACCGCTTGGCTACGCCCCATTTCTATTTTTATTGGATACTTATACTATTAAAGAATAATATTGGTATTAAGTGTTCGTCAATTCCAGTCCAACTATAGAAAATCTTTATTCTTTATAGAATCTATTATAGATTCGTGCTAGGATTTTGGCATGTGTATCTCTAGAATTAATTCAATGGAATTTATTGATCATTACATATAATTCAATTAAGATATTGTATGAAAGTATGATTTCTTCTATTCTCCTTTGAGAATCGGAGGATTTTTGATTGAGCGGAAAAAGAAGGATTTTTTGTCTACCTTACTTTACTTCATTTTTCCTTATATCAATAACTCAATCAAAATGCAATTATCTCGACGAAAAAAATGTCTGTTATGCTTAATATCTTTAGTTTGATCTGTCTTAATTCTGCCCTTTATCCGAGTAGTCTTTTCTTGGCCAAATTGCCCGAAGCCTATGCTTTTTTGAATCCAATCGTAGATGTTATGCCAGTCATACCCCTGTTCTTTTTTCTTTTAGCCTTTGTTTGGCAAGCTGCTGTAAGTTTTCGATAAGATCTTTAATACTATCCTAGAAAATTCATATTTATTCGAGAAAAATTATAACAATTGATAAGATCAAATAAGTCTGACAGTATGAACCTTCGATTCAAACATTGAAATTCTCGGATAGCCACGAGACGCCCTATTTCCTGATTTTAATCCTTTTTACGGCGAAATACCTTATTAGCTTCGGGTCCCTTACAATATCTAATTTGGGTATGAAAGTGATTTGTGGTAATCAAAGACTCTGATTACAAATTTCAACTTCATTTGAATTTCTGAACATTCTTTTCTATTTCTAGAATTCTTTTCTTGGTGTCAAAATAGGATATGTGATATAAAAATGGAGGATCTATTGTCTTTTCTCGTTTTTCTTTTTCAAAAAATGATCTTGGAGGTTGTGTAATGCTTACTCTCAAACTTTTCGTTTATACAGTAGTAATATTCTTTGTTTCTCTCTTCATCTTTGGATTCCTATCCAATGATCCAGGACGTAATCCTGGACGTGAAGAATAATTTTTTTGTTTTTATTGCTTGATTTTATAATTTTCTTAAGATTTTTTTTAGCTATTCCACACATTTAACAAGGAAAAAATAAAAAGGGGTTTGCAAAATTTGAAAGAAAAAATGGAAACTCATCAACGGAAACGGAAAGAGAGGGATTCGAACCCCTCGGTACGAATAACTCGTACAACGGATTAGCAATCCGCCGCTTTCGTCCACTCAGCCATCTCTCCCAATTGAAAAAGATAATTACTATGTTACATTACACATCAAGTAAGGATTAAAGAAAGTATTTCTTTCACATTCTTTATCGTTATTATATAATTAGCAATTCAATTTAGATGCTCGAAAGATCCAAATAGAAAGATAAATAAAGAACACCTTCTTTCTTTTATTTTGTTCGAAGTGCCTTTTGGGCCTGGCCCGGTCAATACCCAGC